>JAPYZR010000020.1:0-91159 GCA_030522945.1 Trichopria nigra | reverse complement strand
TAAAGAGACTCATTAGTACTACAATTTAATGAAGTTTCAAAAAAATCGGAGACATCCAAATTTTAGGCGGGTACACTTGGCGAATTTTGCCCCATATACGGAGACAAGCTTTGCATTAGTCTTTCGAATTGATTACAAATTGTAGCCTAAATTTCTACAACCCACAAATCGGAATTCGTTGTTGTTTCTTTAGATGTGAACTTTACGCAGTAGGATATGTCTATAAATTATATAAAATTTAAAAAACGACAATGAATTATGGTGAAAGTCTCTAACTATCTTTGTCGGTTAATATTTTAATTTGTAATAAAATTGCGTCGCATTTCACATAAGATTAATTATAATTGATAAAATAATTACGTTTTATAAGGCGATAAAATAGAATTAAAAAAAAAAGAATTTTCTATTTTTTAATTAGACGAATGTAGGATTATAAAAAATATACAGAAATGCATTTAATTCAGGAACCTCATTGGTATATTTTTGCAATTTTTGTAGGTGTATAATTGACATTTCTGTGCTTTATTCTCATTTGTTTTTAACAGTGAAATTATGTTATTGCTTATGCATAAATTTGGGATTATTAAAACTTTTAATTAGATATATGTTTGAATACAGTTGTGTGAATTGACATTTTCAATTATTACTTGGATATTTTTATTAAATCGTTATATTTATTCGGCAAGATGTATTTTGATCGAAAACTGACCCGCTCGACTTTGTTTTGTAAAATCTAGTCTGCATCTGACACACCATTTCCACGTGCTGTCTTCACAGTATATACAAATATTTTATTTCAATATTATCGAAATCGTAAGACAATCTGAAAGCCGTATTTGTAAAAATCATGTAGAGCGATAACAAGTTAATATTTATATGGAAACAAAATGGTAGAATTGATTTTGCTGATTAAATAAATAATTATACGACATTGAAATGCAGCAAATTTCGTTGTCCCGATGGGTCATAATTAAATACATTTATTTGTTTAACAGAATCTGACCGGAAGTGAATGAAAGTCTTCATTATTTTCCGTAAAATAAAAAGAAAATGAACAACAATTGCTGAATGAATGTTACCACGTTCATTCTGAACCCTAAACGTGTCCTCTCAGGACGACGAAATTTGCTTTTTCAATGTTCTGTCATTATTTATTTAATTAGCAGAAGCTGACTGAAATTGGGTGGAAGTCTTCATTAATGTCTCTAAAGTCAAAAGGAAATGAGCAACAATTGCTAGATAATACTTGTTGCATAAATTGTGAAGTTTAGTTAAAAACGCTTGGAGCAACAAATAAACAACAATTATACCTGGATATTAATTTTGTGATCATACTATTTTGACACGTTTTTTTTTTTCACTGTTTGGCTAGCTTTTATACTAGGTAGTAAAACTTCCTTTTTTTACATAAGGGAGAAACAAATTAGGAATGAGGGTAACTTTTGAATAACAAATGGTTAGGTTAATTTTAAGAACAAACAAAAAATAAATAAATAAATAAATATACTCCTAAAAAATGATTCAGAAAATTTACAAAAGTCAATATTAAATTTTAAAGATGAGCAAATGTTGATAAAAATAAATGCAGCAGTTGGTGAAGAAATCGATATTATTACAAATGTAACGAAGTTTAAAAATTTGTACAAAAATTCAAATATTGCTATAGAGGCTTCGCCCATCGAAAACGTCAAAAAATACAGATCCAAGTATTTTAAGTACTTGTCTAATATTTTGTTCAATTAAATAAGAAAAATATAATTTTTTTTTAGTTTTCGCTTCTTATTTTGTTGAAAATTGTGAATGTCTTGACTATTATTTAAAATGTCCATTTTAAAAATCCGATGACAGGTGGATTCACATGTACGAATATTTTGAAGATTTGTTCATTACTTTATAACGGGTTGTTTTTAATAACTTGAGCAAGATATTAGATTTTCTACCTTCTCCATATTTCCTTTGTTGAAAATCGGACAAATCTTTCTAACATGTCAATTATTAAAAACCAATGAATGTTTGATTCGGTATACATTCTGTGACTTTCAAGCAATTCGTCAATTTATTGTTTAAAAATATCTGCATATTTAAAGTCTATCGTCATTGGGTTTTTTGGCATTTTCCCTATCATTTTTCGGATATATCCTAAAAACTAAAATCAGATATAAATCAACTATAATCAATGTACAAATGCGTACTAACAAGATCGCAGAGAGAAATTTTTGTATTTCATTATGTTTAGGTTCGTGATGATGTGAAACATGGAGATTTGATGAAAAACCATATGATACTTTTTTTTTGAGTCACCAAATTGAATAGTTCGATCCAACTTACGGTATTGTCAAAGTAATTTAGTAAGTTGCAGCTGGATGCAGACATCTGTAAAATTGATGTAACCATAGGAAAACTTACAAAAATTAACGTTAATTAATTATAAAACGTTCAAAATAACTAAAAACAATTTAAGGCATTTTTTATAGAATATAACATCAACATAAACATTTCACGAAAGGACAAAAGTATAAAAATTTACGAAAAAAAGTTTTGAAATTGAAAAACCTGATTGACCAAAAAGTAGTCCAGATATTAATGTAAAACCATTAAATTTCCTTACGCATACGAAAATAAAATTTAAAAAATATTGATATAAAAATCACAAAAGAATATTTAAGAATTCACATACAAATCAAAATAAGAAAAATCCACAAAAATTGACATTTACACAATTTTCCAGTTTGTAAAAAACATCCAACATTTAAGATCATCTTATTCTAAACTCTCGAGTATTTTACGCGAAACCAAATATCCGGATACAGCAATTTCAAGCCGTTCGGATGCATTAATGAGCGTATCATTTTCATGAAAAAAAAAAAAAATTACATCGCTAAAATTCTGGCATTTCCGTTCTTTAAAGCGGGGTAATTCGAAGTCGTAAAGGCGACGAAGTATACACGGGAAAATAGTCAAAATAATTGTTTCGCCCGATTGAAATAAGCAGGGGTGGGGGGCATGAGGCGATTGAAAAGATTTTCTCTGGTCATGGCACTTTGGTTTCTCTCGAGGCATTTCCATGACGCCTCTCGCCCCTGGCGGGTCCATCACTCCCCCTTCGTCACTGTCGCGGGGGGTGGTGGGTGGTGTGCCACGGCGGGGTGCAGGTCGGGGTGGAGGCGGTCGGTCCACGGCCTTCTCCGCGATCTCCGTAAAGCCCCGCCAGGCTGCGCGGTTTCGAGGGAGAACGTCGAGCCCTTTTGACGCTAAGACCGAACATTCGCGCGGCGCACGTCGGTCCGACCGCATCGAGTACGTCAGCACGTGTTCGACCAGTCGCGCGCGTTCAGTGAGTCGACCGACCACGCGGTGTGCACCCCCTCATATAACAATACCTATCGTAACGTCATATATGCGGAAACGTCGCGCCAATCCGTCGGGGATATCCCGAACGATTTTACCAGTGATTGATTCGTCGTAAGTGCTCTCGTTAGATATTACATCGACAACAGTACGTTACTCCGTTACAAACAAGCGAAGAAGCGACGTCGCCAGTGAAAAAACAAAATTTAATAAAATATAGTCAAAGAAAATCGAAGGAAAACTCGATTTCGAAGTGTGCCGAGGACGCTCCAAGGAAGGCGGAGAAGAGCCGACGACCGGAAAATCATGGACGTATCTCTGATCCTGGTGAGTACTCCAAGACTCATTACTCGAGTCAGAACCCTCGTTGACATTTTACGACTGCCGCGGCGCCAGGTTTTTTTATCGCCTTCCTTTCTATACGCTACGGGAGCTTTTTTACGAGGTTACTCGATCTTTATAGGAATCCCGCACGAAAAATCGCCAGGGGGACGTAAGCTCGCGAGCCTGTCGCGGTCAAGGATCAAAAGGGTGACTCGCGCTTTAATCTGTCGATGGCGAATGTCACGTACCATTGTTCGTTCATGCACCCGAGTTTTCCTCTTTTCTTTCTGACCGGTGGACCCGACTCTTGCCTCGTTGCTTTCAGTGGCTTCGGTCGTTAGCTGATCCCGTCCCTTTGTGGCCGTCACTCGTCGGATGTAATTCGGCACGCGACGAGATTTTCCGAGATTTGCGGGTCGCGCCGGGCTCCGCAAATCTCGATAAGTGCACGGCTTACGTATGTGTTACAAGAGCGGCGAGCAGGGTCAATAAAAGTTGTATTATCTGGAGAACCACGTGTATACCAGGCACTCAAACGAATCGGGGTCACGAGCGACACGTGATTCCTCGATAATGGACCACCGGTTCGATGGGGAATCGTCCTGCGAGAATATTCGATGCAGTGTTGACGCAATTACTACGCCTAAGTCCAACACGACGAAAGAGGATGTTGGATGTTTGACCACTTAAGGGTAATATTGCCTTCGGAAGAAATCAAAGTTTTCGGCTAAGGGTGTCAATTTTTTTTTGAGTGATTTCTCACTAAATATTGGAATAGTGTAATTTGAGAACTATCTGAGAGAAATGAGAAGAATCTTCATTTACCACGTCTTCTAGAAGGAAATTTCACTCCAGAAAGAAATGAACTATTTACTCCGTAAAGAGTGACATTTGAGAGACTGAAAAACTTTCCTGAATGGGTGACTCAATTGTTACTCCATAAAATGTAGAGGATACCTACATTTCTGCACAAGTAAAGTTTGGAAATTTCCCGGTAAACGCACCAGTCCCGGGAAACAAAAGAATTGCCGTGAATTTTTCGTTTTCTTGTAGGTATCTTAGTACCTGCCATTGCCCAAGATATACTCTTGAATAAAATTCAGTGGTATCCTACCCATGTAACGATGCACTAATGCCTATCTTGAATGACCTGTCCCACAGGTAAATTTTTCAATTCAATATTGATCAATCAATTAAACAAAATTACGGGTTTCCTATTGTGTCTTCCTCCACTGGGTCTTTAGGATGTACAATAAGAAGTATATTGACACAATTGTCCAAACGTTTCTCGTAAAATCGTTTGAAAATTTGTTTGTTAAACGCATAATATTGAGACGTGTCTTTAAAAAAATATTTATTATTACGAACTGATTTTAAACGTTAATTAAACAGTGTATATTATATCGTAAAAAATATTTGAATTCTCATGGGAAAAATGAAAATGAAAATTGGTTTTAGCGCATATTATAAACACCTTAGTTGAAATTCCAACGAAAATAGTCCGATATACCAATACTAGTCTTCGTGCTCTGAGCCGGAACGATAAATTGGCTAGGTCGATTACTTTTAATAGGTTGATTTCGTAGTCAAAGTAACTACATTATTGATTAGCAATTTTTATAGGGCACACTTTGATCACGTATAATTTTATTTTTTTTTAGAATAAATTTCACTAAATACTTTAGTAACATTCACTAAAATAATGGTAATTTTTCGCATAATAAAATAGTCCATCCTTAAAATACAAACTGTTAAAATGTTGGAGTATGTTAAAATGTCTGCTCTTTATATTTCTTGGAGGGAAATTTCACTTTATACAGAGTGAAAATTGAGCGACTCTTTTGAAGAAGGGGGCTTTCACTCTTCCAGAGTGATATATCATTCTTTCTGGAGTATAATTTTCTCGAAATTTTGTTTTAAAGAAATGAATTGCATTGAATTTTTATAAATATAATAAGATTCAAAAAATATATATTTTTTTAAATCTGTCAAATAAAATGGCGGTATACAGTGCAGCGTAAAAGTAAAAGTCAAGTTTTAAAAAAGTCATTCAGGGACTTAAAGTCATTCAGTCACTTAGTAGCAGAGATTAAGTAAATATCGTCCAGGACTAAAAACAAAAATGTTTTCTTAATCTAGAAGCTAATAGCTGCAGAAGTACGAAGGGATTTATAAAAATATTGAATTTTTGAGGAGTGGCAGGCTTTTAAAAAAAATGGCTCCGATTTTCGTGAAAAAAAATCGACTTAACATTATTTGTAAGTGTTATAATTTTTATTACTACTAAATACCGTTGAGTATTTCTACTAACAATCTTAAGAAAAAGGTACTGATAAAATTTCAAGTCAATCGGTTAAAAATTATTCAATAAGTTATGATTCAAGTCAATTTGAAAAACACATAGTTTCTAGTAATACTTATATAAAATTATAAATTACTATTATGATATACATTTTAACAAATTAATTTTCGATTTCATCGACACATTACAGTCGATTGAGCTAATAGAAAAAAATCGATTTTTTTTTAAATTCTACTTCAGGATAAATGCCTTTCATTGTACTCTTCTATAATGGTAAAAACATACATTTTAAAAGAGCGAGATTTAAAATGATATCGACTGATTATTAACAATATTTTTATTCCATATGTAAAATTTTACGTAGCATTTATTATATATATCCTCTTAACTGAAAAAAACTAAATCTCTACAGCACTATTATCATTATTATTAATATATTATTCTTAAAAAATATTATATACAGAATTATTGTTAGCATAAAAGTTATTTTTTTTTTTTTTTTTTATTTCAAATAGGAATGATTAACTTTATTAGATTAATTAATTGTGAGAATGAGATAATCTCACTCTATATTTTATTTTTCTTCTTTCTGTTAGAAAACATAATTTCGCTAGCAATAATTGCATCTGGGTAGGATCTCATTAAATGCTTCATCGGGGTTACTACGGATCCATTAGAAAATGACGAGTATAGGATATGATAGAAGATTAAGGCCCGTTACAGCCAGTCCATTATCAGAATAAAATATTCGATCCGAAATTCAAGGTAAAATTAAAAGCGGTCACTCGTTAAGCGTTTTAGAAAATTTCTCAGTAGAGCGATGGAGTATTTGTAATTCAGTAAAAAAAAAAAAAGAAAAAAAAATAGATCTTAATGAAAAATTCCACAGAACTATTTACATTCATGATGTTCCTTAAACTGTTATTTTTTACGGTGCATTTCTTAATCACCACAAACAAAGTATTTTACAATTAATCGATTAAAAGTATAAATTATAACGGTTAATTCATGACACTAAATTTTATTGTTACGTTTCTCTGCAATAATTACATTTATCTAATTTTGCGACAAAGAATAAAATTTTTAAAGGTATATTTAAATGATTATAATTGTTATAAGCAACAAAAATGTTAAACGATTTCAAGCAAAATCCCTCTAATCTTTTTCGAACTCAAAGCACATATTAGCAAGACATATATACTAAAATCAACAATAAGTATAATAATGACACGTTTTCATTTTTCCTTCCTCGAAACATTTTGACTCCATTTTTCTTGAACGTCTGCAGTGGATTCAGGAGATTTCACATGACGGCCCTGAGGTTGCATGAAAAACGAACAAACTTCCGTTTGGCATTTCACCGAGTTTCGAGGTTGCCAAAATATTTCAACATTCAATTGTGTAAAGGATTCCGATTAAATATTTATACAATTCCTATGTTGATTAAATACGAGAGTTTCGGTCGACGCAATTTCAACGTAACTTGTATAACGTGCGGGCGATAGAAAGACTCGTATGCGGGTTCATCGAATGATTGAAATGCGTGCTTCAACAACAAATACGTTTATTGATATGATTCGATAGTCATTTTCGCGCTTGATTGAATTTATTATTAAAATCGAATCGAGGAAATTAGAAATGCATTTCATTCAATCAAACTTGATTATAATGCATTAAAAATAATGTATGTGTGGTAGTAAAATTGTAAGCATTATAATAAAAGAATGTCTAAATGTATATATGTTTATCGGCGAATATAACGGATCTGGAATAGGACATGAAACTAAAGTTATATTTTGTCTTACTTCAATTGTACCCTTGTCGATAATTTCAGAAAAACTAGGCCACGTATAAAAACCATGTCCATACCTGTACGTTATTGAGGCGAATGTCGAGTCCAATTATCGAAGCGTATCGGAAAACAATTTTATATTAATCTATCTTCAAATATAATACATCAAATTGAGATTTTAGTGTTTAAAATTGTTTATGTTACATGAATTTTCCAAACAAATTAGGTTCGCATACAGCAAAAATATCTAATAATAAAAAAAAAAAAAAAAACTCGAACTTGAATCGTTAATAAATTTGAATTAAACAACTAATTAATTAATTATAAGGAAATATGCAAACAAGAAGGCTATTGTATTTTATAATTACACAGTGAAATTAAGTTTCTTTCAATTAATCGATGCAATTACGCGTTCGGCTGAAAATTACATTTAATAATTGCAATATGTATATTTGCTGTGCCAAATACAATTTACCTACTGTTATGACAGAATTCAGATAATTCTTAACTATTTTCATATTGCAAAATTCACGTGAAAAATTAAATTAGCTTTCGGTGCTAACACGAGTTAGCGATTTGCTTGCAGTATAAGGAATATGTAGTAGTATGTTAACAGTTAATTTTTTGTTATGTTCTAATAATATTCCATGGATAAATTGTACACGAACGCGCAGTAATTTCACGTATTAAAAAACCAATAAAATGTTTTTTTCCGAATTTTGTCCGGGTCATTTATATAAGCTCTAACGGATTAGTTATATGTATAGTAAATGTGTCAAAAAAACATTTTACAATATTCAGAGTTGGTGTTTTATATTTGATCAGATTATAATGTATAAAAAAAAGTTATTTATTATGTTTATATTTTTATATTTTTAATGGAAAGTATTTCATCTGTAATGTACTTAATTAACTAACACACAGACCTAAAAATAAATGGAGTTAGACCAAATGAGAAATGTATTAAATAAATCTTAAAACTTTACAATCGAATACTAATTTGTGGCAAAAAGAAAAGTTAATTTCTCCGGTCTCGTGTAAAAATGGATCGATACAAAAGTTCAGAATTACCACGTTTCATTATCGACGCAAATTCCATTAAAGCCTTTCAAACTCTTCACTTCATCCGATATACCTAATCTAACCTACTTGAAACTTCGTCAGTTTCAGTGAAGGTCACGTTGGCTCCGTAATATCATCCCATTCGATATTTTACAGAAACACGCATGCTTCTTCATCATATGAATTTGTGCATTCGCATAATGTATATTCTATTTTAAGAAAATGCACAAGCCGATTGCTCGAAATAATTCAACTTGCTTCATGTAAGTATGCTCTTGAAATTGAAAAACATTTTCTATTTTATTCATTTGATTTATTAATGTCGTATTGAAATAATCCAGGAGTTAAATTCATAATGTATCACTTATGATTATTATTTTCTATATACACAATATGAAAAATTATGGACAAAACATTACCAGGAACTATGGAATATATATGTCAAACGATAAGTGGTGTTTGTGGAATTGATCAATAAAAATAGTCATAAAAATTTTACAATTGAAACAAAAATAAACAAATACTGTATATATGATAATTGAAAAGAAATAAATATATAATAATAAAAACAATGATACAAATTTCTAATGTAAGTCAAACTCAAAACCAAAATGAAAATTAATTTATAATTGTTATAATCATAGCTACTAATCATACATTAAAATTTATGTAATTAAAAAAGTAACAAAATTTATAAAATAATAAAAATAGAAAAATAATGCGACTAAAAAGTTGTAGTGAATTGAATAATTAATAAAAGAAAATAAAAAATTAAAGGAAGCTAATAAATATTAATTCACGTTATTTTAATTATAAGTCTTAAAAATAAACTCAATTAATTAATTTGGATCCGTGAATCTGCTTAAAGTTAAACGTTTAATCATTTTCAAGTATTACAGTGTCATTGTGAAATTCATGAATTTATCATGTTCCCTCGCATAAAGTGACTGATAACTTATTTAACCTGGAAATTTAAGAATTCATTATCAATCATGGCGAAAAATTAAACATTTATGATTGTGTACGATTCACGAAAGGCTACCATTTTGGGCAGAATGTTGCTTAGTTAAAAAGAAGTTTTTTTCTAAGATAAATATATGCATGTATAAAGAAATCAATGGGCATTGCGTAGTTACACGTCTCATAAACTAACCTATATCTTAGATCTTTTTGTCTATAGATATTCATTCCAAAAATGTGAGAATGGACTTCCGAGAAATAATATAAAAATTGAATTTAAAGAATCTTTTATTTTCTCACAAAACTTCGTTTAAAACTTGCTTTTAATCGAAATTTTTCCTTTTTTATTGTCGTACTTCCTTACTATCGTTGCAGAAATCGAGTATCATTTCACTTCAATTCATTCCTCTTTTTTTTTTCTCTCGGTGATTGTAATCTGTTGATCCATTGGTAGGAAAGGATGAGGTAACTTTTGGGGTGTTTCGAGACGCATCCACCGCGTGATTTATCGTCAGCACGAAACTTGGACCACCATTCAACAAAAGGAACGGAGCCTACACGTACTGCGCCATCTCAATTTCAACCTTAATGCAAGTTCGTAGAAGACGCTCTTTAACGATTGTTTTTTTCGAAGCGCCATCGATATTCCTCCACAGGACAAGCCGAAAAACTTCTTTTAAAAGATATTTAAATGGGCAAAAACAACGAGTCTTCGGAGATTTATCGATGTACTCGAATCTGATACACTTTTTATCCAGGAATACAATACCAGCTGGTATCTTGTTTAAAGCGCGTCTACACTACGGATGCGACACTTTTAATTGACACAATGAGTTCACTAGTGACAGAGCGCTTTATAATTCATTATTGTTGGAATTTCAATCATCTCGGTCAGATGAAATGAATTTTACCGGAATTGGTGGAAATGTAATATGACAAATGTTTTTCATTCGGTGTCACTACTCAGTTCAACAATTAAACAGTACCGACAATCATAACTCTAAACTGCAGCTTTTCCTGACTTAATTATCGACCGAGTGAGGAAATACTGATTAAGAAATGTTTGTAATTAAAAATAATTCAATTTTATTTTTTTTACGTTAATACCTGATCATCGTTTGTCATAATTTGTAATGTTTCGTTTTTCACGATTCATAAAAAAAAATTAATGAAAATTTTAACGATTCCCTTAAGGAACGACATCAAACGTGTCATTTTTGTCTGATTACGTATTACGGTCGCTCGTGGAACATTAACAAACATACAAACAAAATTGAAAGAAAGTAATTAATAAATAACTCCTTTGAGATAAACGAATCGATTAAAATTGAAATGTTAATTTTAAAAATTCTAAATAAGGAAAAATAAATTATTCCTGAAAGTGGCCAGACATAAGTAATTTTATGATTAGAATCGTAAAATAAAATTTCACATAAATGCATTGAATTTATAAATTTATTATTTTTAATTACAATAACGACACTTGCTGTTCTTATTGGAAAACTCAATTAAAACAACAAAATTCAATTTGTAACGAAAATCAATTAAAAATTATGTAGTGAATTTTGCAGGCACGATATAGAATATAGAGAATAGGCTTGTAACATACAAAAATAACAGAAAATAAAGTACAAAATGTTTAATGTACACAAAAAGATTTTTCGTTATGTCCTGAAACATGGACCTTTGAATCAGATCGGACGTCAGAAAATCCGAGACTGGATCAAATCGCACTACTGATTGATCGGTTTAAAAATTGATTAATTTATGTATTAGCTCATTGTTACTATGCGACATTTTATTAATAAACCTAGAAAAATATATAATTCTTAAGATTTGCGATTTCTTTTGTTAATAATCGAGGACATTTCGACTTCTAACTGGTTGATTTTAAAAAGTCGATGGCTGATTGATGGTTGAATTTAAGTATTTCTTTTTACAGTGAATGTATAAAATAGAGTAGTCAAAATAAATTAAAATAAAGGAGGAAAGTAAAGTACGGGGGAACACTATACTAATTCACTAATTCCCACAAAGTACATTCCATCCCGGTGTTGTGTGGGTTATTATCATACATCACGCTTACATGATGACAGACAAAACATGTTTATTGCATTTTGGGCCTATTTGAATGTGTAGATTGTGTACATGGAGTGACTTTTTACAGTGAAATCATATGAAAGAACGACACGATTGAAAAGTAAACATACTTGCCATTTTTAATTTGTAACACATTTAAAAATAAGAAAGTCACTTCACTTAACGGTGGAAAGTAGCGTGGAAAATCGATGCAATTTGGACACTCGTTAAGGGAAATCGTTCAATTCGGTCGACATGGTATTGAAAAACGGTCGCTGTTATAATAAACAACAGATTTTTTCCGGGCGACCTGCGATACAAAATACCAGTCTTTCATTCACCCGCAAATTAGATTGGACGAGCGAAGTAATCGCAAAGTCGACCGACTTTCGGTTCAAATCTTGAAATAGATTTTTGCGGCCGATGGCGCGTCTACTAAAGGGTCGTTATTATTGGGTCGTGGCGACAGCGATTCCAATGCCTTTCTATGACGATCTATGAAAAATAAAGTGATTTCCGTAATTGGCCGAAAGAATAGCGTTACTGGCGATGCAAGCAAAGGCGCTTTGGCATATCTGGAATCGCGGCCCGCCGCCGCCGTCACCGCTCCTCCATTATCCCCGCGAAATTGCAGCCAACGCCGCTTGCTTGCGCCTGCACGTAGCGCGCTTTGTGCAGAAACGAACGCTTCGTTCAGCTCCGGATTAATGCGCAATGAAGTTCACAAGTAATGGCTGCCACGCTTTTACCCGGTTACGCGCCTCAATTAGCACTTCTTTATAATTTCTTAATACCTCCATTCAACTTGCGAGATTAAGGTCGTGAAATTGTACGTAAACTTCGTTTTGTCAACCGTGCGAATATTCAAGCTTGAAATTTAAATGAAGGCTCAATGAAAAATGCAGATTGCAGTGATTTTAAAGTTTTGTTGCTATTTTAAATTAGCATTTTAACGCGACGACGAACGAATTTATGGCTCGCGGCGATGTACTACGCACTATATATACGCCGAGCATTCCGTAATACTTGCTAAACGAACTTTGGCCTGCGAAAAATCGTTTTTAACGACTTTTTCCTTAATTTTGATACGAAAATGACGTAGAACGATCATAATTTCGATAGGTTGTTTCTTTAAATCGTTTATACCTATTAAGAGTTCGAAGTTCATTAGAGCATTTTTGCACTCTGTGAAAAACCCGCCATTAACATCATGGTCGGAACAAGATCAAGAGCCTTCGTTAACACCTGGAAAATTGTAGAGATAAGATCCTTCACCCCTGTTAGATGCACACGACAAGAAATTACATCAGTCACAACCATCATCACAGACTTTGACACCAATCAGTCAGCTATGCTCGTGGTGACAGCGAATAGAATGAAGGATGAAAAATGATGTTTCTCTTTTTTACAAAACTCCATTTATGCCTTTCGACGAAAGCTGGATGAGTGTTAAGTCCAAAATAGACAATGACGTTCGAAGGTGTTTGAGTTCCATCTTCATCAATGGAAAGAGTGATGAAAGAATAACAGAGAGAAATTGCAAGTCGTTTCAAAAATTTAGGGTTAGGTAAAATTCGAGGCACAGATCTTGAAAGCTCAGATCCTTTGTAGTGACGTGTCATCCGTTCACCTGCCAATATTTCGTCCAGTGAAATATCGTTCTAACGGATAGCCAATATATGTGTTCAAAAAATTCGGCATCTTAATGATTAATGCTATCGATTATGCAGCACGTAATTCGAAATTACCACTTAAAACTCAGTCGTGAAAGAAAGCCATTCACTCGTCCCAATTTATCAAATAGTAGTAAAGTAATTCTAAAACTTAACCATTACCCGGTTATCGACCTCGCGCCATCATTATATCAATGGCTGACAATAGCATTCCTCGGCTGATTTGCGCAAGCACGAAATCCTTTATGGATTCCTCTCGAGAGAAGATCGGCGCTTTCACTCGTTGACTTTTCATTGAAGATTTCGAGTGCGAGTAATCTTTCCTTCTCTTTTACCGAGCGCGAAAAGCCGGATTGACGGCGTCTCGTGCTTGACGGACCGCGTGAGGAAAATGGGAAAACTCGAGCGGAAAAGCTCCGAACGTTGTGATTTCGGCCCGCCCCGAAGGCACGAGCCGACGGACGGACGTTACATATATGAGATATATATTGTGTGAGAAGATACGGTTGGAAATTGGTCGGGGTCATGCGTGCGGGTGATGGTATATAAGTTGGGCATATTTCTGCGAAAACGTATTATAACGATTATTATCATTACCCAAAAGTACCAAACCTGTTTGTACCTAAGGTCACTACGTAGTAGAACGTTGTGAACTCGGCTGGCAATTATTTGTCATCGTACAATAGCATAGGTATTCGTTTAAGAATATTTCGTAAAAAAACATTAGTATGTCTTTTCGTGTTTATAGGTTAACATCCTAAGGTGAACATCTGCAGAATATACAAGACCACTTTCTACAGTTCCGCATCATTTGGAGACAGAACCATCATTGATAAAAATGCTGAATGACACCTCGGCTTTCACAATATATATCATTTTCGTACCATTTTCCGTTTTCACGCCAGAGAGGCTAGGTCCGGCGGAACCGTCGGTCGATCTTGTTGGGCGTTTCTCTCCAGCATCGTTCGCAGGAAAAGAGATGAACCTGACTCGTTCGTTTGTCTCGAGTTTATTTCTAGACGATTTTGCGGGAATGCCCCTCTCTTTTTCTTTCTCACCTTCGATGGGCGGTACGACTGTACCCCTTGTGGCTCATTGTCCTTTTCCGTCGTGCTTGACCTTCGGCTCTATCATTCGTTTCTTACACCAGCCGGTACCGTTACGGATACGCGGCGCCTCTGAGTTTTTTTCAGAGTAATTATTTTTTTATAGCTTCTTTACCGAAGGACTGCATCGAAGTCGGGAAGATTACTTCTTTAAACGATGATGTAAAAAAAAAATCTTGATGTTTCTAGAAACTTTGAAAAACAATAATGCGGATCATGATGGTATAATGAGAATATATACCTTGATGCGGATGATGACACACAACAGTAGAGAGGAAAGCTTCTAATATTACTGCATTTTGTCCAGATGCCGTAATAAAGGTTTCGGTTGAGAAGGAAACGTAGATCATAATTTGATAAAGAGGAATTAAATTATTTTTAAATTCTCCCTATACATAAATAAGAATTCATTTCTTTCTTAGTTCTTGTTTGTTACCAGTTCTTAATTCACATTATGTATTTTAAACTCTAGGTTACAATTTATCAAATTTTATTTCAAATTTCTTGTCTTCATTGTTTTCAATCTATTAATCGTTATTTTCTGTGAATTCACGAGGACGGATGACTGAAAAATGTCTCTCAGGATTCTTGTAAAATTTTAATATTTTATTATTAAGGTGGCGTGAAAAAGAATTATTATAATAATATAATTTTTTTTTTCGAAAAAAAAAATTCTCTATAACTTCGTTAATAAGTAATCAAAACTAAGATACTAAATTGTTATTATAAATTATTCTGAATAATATACTTTGTAATATAATTCTTTTATTCTATACTTTTTTTTATACTTAAAGCATGGTATTGAAAGCAAACATGTTTGTATTTTTCCCATGAAAAAATATTTGAAGAGATTCCATTGTTAAAGTTCAAGCATGTTTTGATAGCAAAAGTACGATGTGTTCATAAAATATATTCAAGGAATTAAGTACAATGCATGTTTGTCTTCGAGCCTAAAACCTCAAATAATTCTCTCGACTCAACGTCACTTATTGTCGTTAAAGCAATTGTGTTTTTGTGCGTACAATGCGCTTGCTTCGGTTTAATTCACGGGTTGAAAGGTATAACAACTACAAAAGCTATATAATCTAAATAAAATAGCTAATGCGACTATAAAAGTATATGAGTATTGAGAAAACAGATCTTTAGTATCTTCGGAATAATCATTATTTCCACCATCAAAATGCTCGCCATAAGATCTTGCATCTGAGTTTCAGAATCATCTGGATTTGGTATATTAATAATTTCGTCATAATTATTGTTACAGTCTTGAAATTCGTATATGCCCACGAGCAGAATTTTTTCTTCGTTTCGGAGGCAATTAGAAATGTAGAATAATGGAGAAAACTACGTATATTTCGACATTCCCACAGTTTTCCGCCAATTTTGACAGATAAAGGAAATGAAGCTAAAAACCAAAATACGTTTTTCCTTAAATTGCAAAAAATACAAACTATTTTATAAATTTTCGTATCTAATTACATCAATGAATAAAATGAGAAATTCGATGCATATGCGAAGTATAAATCATTAATAAAAATTAAATAATAGCTATTAATTTATAAAACCTTATGAATATTTTACCAAATGAAATTTATTGTGTATTCCTTATTAAATTAGTTACAGAATAGAAAACTGTCTAAGCAGGAATAGATAATAGATAATTTATTAATGCATTTGCCAAAGGCACTAGCATGAGGGGGACATATAGGGCCCCCCCTCCCTTTACAGATTCCTCGTCTAGGCAGGAATAGTAAATTCATCTATTTTTTTTACCCAGTTCCATTATAAGTCATATATTTTAAAAGCCTCTTCAAAGATTAGAATTGATGTTAAAGAATCTAAAAGGGTTTAACTTTTTTATTACCGTTTTTTTTTTTCTTTTATTGTTTGTCTTAAAAGCAGATTTTCATTTAAATCTACCGTTTTAAAAAAATAGACACATAAATAATGAGAAAACGTCTTTAACCGATAAATCTTGGAAACTACTTCCAAATTTCATTTGTATAAAATTCTTTTAGATATTGTTTTTCAAATATCGAAGTGATTTTAAAAAATGAATATTTTATAAATAAATAAAAATAATTTTTTTCAATTGAGTTTATTTTACTATTTTTTTCGGAAGTCATTACTTTTACAACCTTTATTAAGAATAGCACCGAATATAAAATAAGTTTTGAAGGACCGTTTATTTTTATTGCTATGTCAGGATCTCTTCACTATTTTATTACTCCTGCTATATATATATAAGTAGGCATAGAAATGGCGAAGAACCTTTATTGGTTTCACAAATCATAAATTAAGGAAAATAGAATTCATGGCTTTGACAAACGTTAAAGATGTGGAAAACTAATGAACTTTCACTTAAATAATATAACGTTTGCAGGCTTAATGTTTGATAATTTACGAATCTCTAAAAAGTACACTTCATAAATATTATTTAACATCGATTCTAAATATTTGTTTTGTTTTTTTTTTTTAAACTAAAAACTGACAAAGAAACAGTTTTTAGATTCGATATACAGAGTATTTTTTTTTTAATACAATTTCCAAGATTGCGAGTATTTGTAAAAATATAATCGATGTGAAGGACAAAAATAGATATAAGCCGCTGCACACAAATCTGAAGATTCTATATGAAAAGCCACTTATTACTAAGGATCCTTTATATGAACGTCTGCCGCATAAACGCTTGAACGGCATGGGAATCGCAACCATGGGAAAACTTTTTTACATTCTTGACAGGTTTAGTGTGTTTATTTATGAAAGATCTGCAGGTTTCACGGGACACATTGTGGACGGTATTGGTTAAGGGAAAAGCTTTGCTTTTACTCTTTCATTCACCATCCAAAATAGGCTTGTCATCACCCTTACCCTCGGAGCTCAATGTATATGATTCGCAGGCACAAGCAAACGTTACTGATGTGTACAGTAAACATCGCCTATGGGCGTGTACACCAGAGTGTATACAATTACTTAATTTACAAAACATGAGCGATACATACACATTTATCGTCCCAAAATGATCTCGAATTTAAAAATTTTACGATAGACATGCAGTGAGTGATGCATTTCTATCTCTGTCAAATTTCTTTACAATACCTTTTTTGGCATTTTATGTGTTGTATTCATTTTTTTCTTATTTTTCCCGTGAAAATAAATTTTTAAAAATGGGTCAAGAAAATTTCTCGGCAAATTTATTGTCGTCAAAATTTTGAATGAAAGTCTTCATTCATGTTTCTTGAAGAATTTTTCGGACGAAATTTTTCTGCGAAATCGGTCGTGCAGGAAGCCCATTGTCAAGACTTTGCCTTGATATTTTCAATTAATATTTCTTCTGCTAATTGTTGATTGATAGTGTCCAAGGTAAAGTTTGCGCTGAACTATAATTTCATATTTTAGAATCAATTTTTTTTTATAGGTTATACACAGAATAAACTTTATAATATTTATTTATTTCATTCAATGAGAAAATATCCTTTTGTGTGTTTTTTACACGGTGCGCTTTACTTTTTCCATGTATGTAGAGGTTATATACGAATTCAAATGGCACAAATGCCTCTTTTTTTATAGTCGTTATCAATATACAATGCAGGTATTTTGATCCCCAGTAAGAAGCATAGGTCAGTCTCCATGATTGAGTAGAATATTTTTTTTCATAGTTATGAAAACAACAATATAAATCGTATCTTCATTCAATTTCTGCACTTCCGATTACAGTTCTATGCTTTCGAAGGTCAAAAGAAATGTGGTTCAACCTTTAGGTAACAAAATGAAATTTAAACAGTTCTAATGTCGAATTAACTTGGCAAAAATGTAAAAGGACGCACCTAAATGCATGGCGAACATTTTAAAAATTAGAAGACTCTTTTGACTCCATTTAAATGCACTTACGTTGTCGACGAGGACTTGAAAACGAAGAGTAGTTGACGAGTTTAGTTAATTAGTGCAGAAAATGGATGCATTTCTATCTCTACCGGGAAAATACAAAAAATAGAAATATGATGTGTGAATGTTTCATAAAAAAATATGCATTTAATTGAGGGATAAAGTTACGAGTGCATAATGAAAAGTCGGCACTTTTTAAAAAAACCGGACTCTAATAATAATTACAAGCCATAAAGAAAAATTTATTGAGAACTGATTATTAAAGTCTATTGGATATAGTAGTAGTTCGTTTTTAAAATCACATTACAAATTTTATTTTCAATTCATTCACTTAATGGTCCTTCCATTCATCGAATCGTCCTGAACTTTCTTTTTTCGCATTCTTTTGGAACATTGACGAGAATGAAAATTTGGATTTTGTTTTAATTTGTAATGAAAAATTCATTATTTAGTTTTTATATTTCATTTTCTAAAGTAATGAAATAATTAAATTAAAAATAATGAATCTGTTTTTAAAAAATCAACGATGAAAACTAAATCTTATTTACTTATCCTTAACATTCTCTTCATTCTTACGTATCGCCTTTCAATGAAGTGCCCAAACCCACAGTATCTTTTCAACGAACACCCGTCAGATTTCCCTCGTTTCCTATTTACTAGAAATTATACCGATTCTATGAGGGTCCCGAAACACGAGCCTGGCACTGGGACACCCATGGCGCTCTTTTTTTCGAAGGACTAGTTGATCCTCCAGCGTCAAATGAGAGAGTCACCCATAAACTCGACTTGCTGATGCGACGCACCGGGGGTAGCGTGAATTTCAGAATTCTTCGGCACTTGCAATAATGACTAAAGCGACAGGTAGTGGTGCGCGACTTGGGGCCGTTTGTGTTTGTTGGATGCATCTTTGAGGAGAGTGGCCGGTCTCGAACAGGTACTAGATACACATTGGGCAAAGGTGGCGGTGAACGTTGCATCTCCGGCGCCTGGAAGAATGACGTAAGGCGGGCCACCTGGCGTGCTTCAAAGCTACACCTGCGGCGAGTCAAGTCCAAAGTCAGAAAAGTCTTTCATGTATGAAATGTTATCCATAGTTTGAAGAGCTCCCTAGTGTAAGACGCTAAGATCTTAGTTTCCAACTTTTTGTTAGAAAAAATAAAAATAGACAACAAACAATTTATTACTTTATCTGAATGACAAAATTATATAATGTCAAGTATGTGAAATCAAATTGACATTAAACTGTTTTATGAGGGAAATAGTGATGAGCAAATCATTAGTTGAATTTCAAGTAAAGTTTTTTCAAGTTTCATTGACTACGAAAGTGTATAATGCTTCTTGTCCAGATTTGACTATTATTATCCTGCGTCATTATTTTTATTTCCTTTGTTCTTATTTGTTCGTCTCCTTTTTTTGTTTATTGAGGTACTATCAAATTAGTGAACAATAGTAAATTTTATAATGCTTAATTATTTTATAACGTTAAATTCTGCTAATTATTATTAAAGGTTATAATTAGTAAAGAATAGACGTTGGTAATTAATTCATTCAAAATAATTGAAATAAATTATTAATTAATTAATAAACGAATTGTGAACAATCCTGTTCTAGTGAATGGGCTTGAGACATCTTTATTTTACTAATAATAAATAGATTTTTAACAAAACTGAATTGGGAAGCTAATTGTTTACTAATTCAAGTTTCAAGAGTACTTTTACCATTTCCAGGATAAAAGCAATTTGCATGCAAATAAATGCACTTATATTCAGGTACAGATTTTGTCTGTACAGAATTATTAAGAAATCTACGTATACAGGTGTATACATGTACATGTGTACACGTACACAATTGTATAGAAGTTTATAATTGTAAAAAATTGTAAGAAGAACTTCGACAGACGGACTCGAGCCGGGGACACAGCTTTTGCTTTTTGAACAATGGCGTGACACTTTAACTAAGACCTGCTACGCATCCAATTAATAGTAGCAAGTTTCAAAGTTGGCAATGCTTTACTGTTTCAAATTACCTTCACAACACTGCGGATATGATTTTTTCCTACGGTATAGTCACGAACGGCAATTCGTGCGTTTGAGGTAGAAGTACCTATTAACGACTCTGCCCCATTTGTGATTTTTCTTTTCTTTTCGTTTCCTGTAATTACTTTAAATAAATAAGGTAAAGGGAATGGTCATTAATGTCGAATGCTGTTATGAATGGTCTTCTGAAACTGATAAAATAAATCGTATATATCAATAGTATTATTATTCAAATAACTGCTGAGAGAATACATCAATGGTTACAAAGGTACACATTAGTTCTAACGCATAAAAGGAATGACACGTGATAAAACATTTGAAGACAAACTTGAATATAGTTCATAAATAATAATCAATACATTTGAATAATGATGTTATGAATAATATTTCTTAACAGAAACCTTAGACAGGAAATACATTTTAATTTGTCCATTTTATTTTGTTGAAGTTGGTTTATTGTGAAAAATATATCATTTTTTTAAAACTTACGATGACACTCTGAAATGAATTTTATTGTACTGAGGTTAAAAAGTATTTCAAAAAGAATTTTATTAGAAATTTGAATAATTCTTAATTATAATCAATTATTCTTATAAATGCATGGTTCATAAGTTTCCACAAACTTCAAATAGTCATCGATTATTTTCATTTTTGTTTACTATATAATTTTTAATTTACAATATATTGATTTATCTACAATTAGAAGATCGGGATCATTCCTTATTAATAGGAACCATTAGGAATTATGCAGGAGCATATAACGTAAATATGCGATTAAAAAAATAATAATAGGATTAATAAAAAAATTAGAAACCCATATATGTTTATAAACAAAACTTGCATTATTACTCTACAAATGAAAACTACGTGACACGTCAAGTGTCAATTTACTTTTTGAAACTTCTCGTCACCAGGTAAACGGAAACCTTACTAGGTGCTGATTTACGAGGTCACAAAATTTTGGTTTGTTATCTCGTGTGGCTTTCAACTTCCGTGATTGTAGGCTTAAAACGTTTTAGTATTATGACACTAATATGACACACGTAATTTTTAGTTCACACATGGAAGCGATTAAAGAGTCACACTTTACTAGTCACAATTCTGGTTAATGGAATTACGATGAGGTCCTTACCTGATGTTTAATTAGTGGTTTTTGGTTTAGAAGATTCAAAATTTATGGGATTACAGGATTGAAACTTGATTTTAAAGTCACCTGTTTATGGACGTATGATTTATTGTGTACATATATATATATATATATATATAGAGTATTTTACCAGGACATTTGCATAAGTTTGCATGTTTTTTATTCCCCTACTATTTCCCATGTTAAATTTATGAGGACAGTCCTCATAAGAGCCAAATATATATATATATATATATATATATATATTATGGATTTAAAACCGCCTTTCTATTTTACCGAGGATACAGGCGTGATGGGTCAAATCGGATTTCGAATTTAAAATTCGTACATAAGGCGTATATATAATACACGATCTGTTTCAAATAAAATTTAAAAGTTGTTCTTCATCCTATTTATGTTATTGCTTTTTTTGTGGAAATTTTTAAGCAATCGCAGCAATTATCTATATGTGTATAAAATGTAGATAAATTTATTCACAAATATAAATAGGTAATATTAGATTTCCTGCACCTCTCATTGAATTATTTACTAAAAATCCGTCAATACCGACTTTGAACAAAGTATTATCTTTATATAGGGATAACAATAAAATAAGATAAGTAATGTTGATTTTGTCCCGATTAACACCGCACACCTTTCAAGAAAAAACTTTTAACAGGGACTGCACTAAAACGAGGAGACAACGAGAAATATCTCATTTTTTTGTGATTGACATTTTCGTATATCCTTGAATGACACAGAATAGACCTATGATTGACAACTACTATTCGGCACTTCACGCTTTGACTAAATAATCGTAAACCTCTCTGGATCTGACATATACGCACACGCTGTAGCTAGTGCGTATATTTATATAGGTTAATCCATAAAATTTGGAACGTTTGATCGAAAAAAAGTTAAGAATCCGGTATATTGGAATGTCTCTTATATTCTTCGTAGACACATACTTGAATGCATCTTAGATCAAGAAAAGAAATATATGTATATCCAATGCATAAAATTAAATAATTAAAATTGGTCTTAAGTTTAAAAAATTATGTTTTATTTTTAATAGTATTAGAATCTCATAGAATTTTGTCATAATATCATCGTAAGTAACGCTTATTTACCTTCTATAAGGTAAATGTACGAATTTGTGATCGCGTTTGCTGAGTTTGCTTCAAGTAATTACAGGAGAAGAGAAAAGTCACTAATTGGTACAGTTATCTTACATCGTTTACTCACTGAAATTTGGGCGACATGCTCAAATAGAAAATAGTGTCTATCTCAATATCTCAATATTATTTAACATTTTTCGGGTATATATATGAATATAAAAATCAGTAAACTTTTCGAGAAAATAAAATGTTGAGTGAATGTGCATTTATAGATAATGACTCGTAAAATTATGTAATGATAGCAATGCATATAGTTAAACAGGAACATTTACAATCAAATTTTTTCAACTAATATAATATACATTGACCAGGAATCAGAAAAATAAAAAAAAAATATATATATATATACAAATAAAGAAAATCAGCGGAAAGCATACATGAGAGAGCGGAACGAATCCCGTAAAACTTTTAAAGTGAAAATTGACTTCGTTTGAAGGCAACTTGTGTATAAAGGAAACCGTAAGTGAATTAAAACTTCATACCGTTACAAAAGGACCACTTAATACCTGGAAATCCTGAACGTGTCAATTTCTATCAGATTATAACACTCGGAGATCATCGCATTTTAATGAAATATCCATAATGTAGCAATTTTCTCTGCTTCCTGGTTGGCGGAATATGGATCCTTTAAAGAAAGAACTCCGCACTCCGGCCTCATTCAGTTCAGAGCTCTGCATAAAAAACGAACGGCTAACAAAAGATCGGACACGTGTCGATATGTAACGTCTATAAGAAAGATCGTGTGCCAAGTTTCGACCCGAAGAACCAGCGACGAATTCACATTTAGGTGCCGTACTAACGAGGCTGAAGACAAGTGCGGAATTACAACTGCTTCGGATTGTCTTCTCACGCGAGGTGAAAATGCCTAATTGTTCGTTTGCGAGCTCTCGTGAGCAGCTTACGAAATTCAACTTACTTCGTTACGTCAGATTTAACACCTACAACTTAAATGTACTGTAATGAAATATTTTTCAGTTTCTTTCCGAAGCCCGTGCCTTATGAATTCGACTTGAAATATTCAAAATATATCCTTTCATTTATGAATTTATATATGAACTGATTGGCATGACAGAGGTTGGACGTTATACAAAAATTTGTATTTCGACAGGAAGGATTTGGAAATTGAAGAACGTAAAATTTACTCTTGTGAGTTGGTGGATTGCGAAGAATTTATATAAGTTCTTCGAAATTTTTGATTTTATAGGGGAAACAAAAATTAGACATTATTTTACGACTCTTTCGCTCATAAAAGTGTTTGACTGAATTCTGTTAATAATTACTTGGTTGTCGTCGAATATACTACGATTATGTCTTATTAAAAGTGAGAAAATGAATAATAAAGGTGATGATAAAAAGTTGAAATTAGAATTGTTCTAAATTTTATCAGCACATATACTAATAATTTAAACGAGTACTGATTAAGGAGTTAATTCAAACTATAGTATGAGTGGTAAAATTCAACTAATTATAAATCAAACTACTACTGATTAATGACGAATAATTACTAAATAAAAATTAAATGTGTAATAATAATTAGCAGTGTATTTTTCTAAATACAGTAATTGGTAGAATTTAACTGATTTAATTAGTGAATGGAAAATGTTTACTAATTTTTTACTCATTTAAATTTAGATGGAGGAAATGAACTTCAGTCAATAAGAGAGAAGGCAAATTAGAACTGCGACGGTGAAACGGAAATGTGGGAAGTTGCACTCATTATTTCCTCGCTTCTCTGACATTGAAGAATTATTGACTAATTACATTCGGAACATTATAAATATAAAGTAGTAAAAAATAAGAAAACTTTCAACGGGTAAACAAAACGTCAGTGACATTTAAATAAATGTTAGTTTTAGTATTTTACGTCGATTGAAGTGACAAATATTTAAAATTCAAAATGTTGGACCTGCGTAATTATCTCCTTGGCGACTTTTAAGATGGCAAAAATATTTACCATCTTATAAATTATTTTTCTACGATTTCCAAATAATGAAATCAACTTTCGTACACTGTTTAGTTGATAATATCCGAATTAAATATTATAACTAATGAAGTGCAAATGGAAATAAAGAAAAAATTTGATATGATGTGTAATGAGCTCTATGTATGATTCATGAGCAGTACACGATGTCTGGTATCTCAAATGGTCCTTGAAATTCTGGATAATACGGAGAAAATAGCTATAGGAAGGCGTATTATCTTTCTTGATTGGCATTCCATTCTTTTAAAAAGCGAATTTAACCCAATACGCTGAGGTATGATTGCTACCGCAGCTGCACATAAGAAAGAAATACATTTTGTATATTACTTTTACCATTGTATATTGATTTGATTGGTTTAGAACTTCACCATTGGATCTATTTAATATTCTGTAAATGGATTATGCACGTCATTTTCATTTGATACGCGGTGCTCTGGGCGGTACTTACCTCACTCATCATTTTCAGGTATGCATGTTACGGTCCGGCCATAATGGAATTACAGTTTGCGCTGGCATATTATTCACAACTCTGTTCTCATTATTTGAAGCCGGATTAGGCCCGTTCTGGAGTGTTAAATTTTTCTTTCTCTTTCATAAAGAAATAATATCTCTTTCTCCACGATTTAATACATCCATGTCACGATTGAATCAACGACATATATAAATGTAGTTTGTTAGACAATGATACTTGTGGTCATCTCAAAATTATTTGGAATTATATCTAATCAATTATTTTTGCAATATATATATATATTGAAACAATTCTTTTTTTGTTAACATAACGTCTAGTTTTTATTTATCAGAAATTACAAATCAAACTAAAATCAATGGATATATGATTAAAGGATCTACATTAAATATAGTTACAATAATTGAAATTGGCGAATATTGTTTGTTTTATTGAGAGCAGAGAGTAGCGAGCGAAGACTAGTACATCAGAGACCCACAAAAAGATGATGCTAATTGAAGCTGGATGATTAATGATTGTCATTCTCCAGAAATATTTATTTCAAAAAATGAATTGTACTACATGTCTGAATATATAATAATTAAAAAATATATTTTAAAAATATCGGGCATTTAAAAATGATGGTATAGTAAAATTGACTGATTTTCATGAGAAAAATCCACCCAAACTTGTTTAAAAGTAATGCAATTGTTAATATTATTAAAACTCCTAAGTATTTCTCCTAAATGTCTTATTAAGAAGTTACTGTTCAAAGGTCAAGTCTATTAATTAAAAATTGCTTGTTTTATGCTACAAACCAATTACAAAAAAAAAAAATTTCGAGTAAAACGCGTTTAAAGTTTTAAGTAGTATTTTCTGCTACATACATATATATAAAAATAAACATTTCTATGATATAAATTTTTGTACCATTAGTCTGAAATACCAGCATTATAGGCTCTGTACACTAGAGTTACCATCATCTCTGGATCAACCTCCTTGAATCAGAAGCGCCTGAAATAATTAATTTGGTACGTTCTGATGTACAGCTCGTCTTTCTTTACTTTGAGTATTTAAACATATATTACAACAACTATTTCCGCTATAAAACTTATGACCAACATATTTGTGAAACGTTAAAACATCAATTAAACCAATAAAAAAAAAAAAAAAAAAAAAATAGATTTTAAAAAAATTCTTCTTTGGCATAAAAGGTCTCAAGCATTTCTTCGAATATCAATTGATGATCTTACCAGATACTGTATCCCTGTTGGTTGTAATAACTTTCGAATTTGCTTCGATCATTCGAAGTTGAAAAGCCAAGTAACATACCTTTCAAAAGCACCGGTCGTCTTGTTTCACATTCACGTCGTAATTCGTGCACTTAATACCTGTCCGAAAAGCAATTACTCGGGTGGGCTATTTCTACCGCAAGCTCATCGTCATCCCATCGAGATATACGAGTGGGTGTGATCGATGGCGTGATATCCCTGCAGGGGCATCCTTTCTTTTGGCATTGCGATTGCGGTCATTTCGGTTTAGTACCAGCAGTCCTCCGGGACATGGCGACGCGTATCAAGCAAACTGCTCACTCTCGTCCCACATGCTATCGCTACTAAACTTTCGTAACTGCCGTCATGTACATAGACTAAAAAGAGTATATGTTTATTTCGTTTCGTATTAATGCGAAGAACGTGAAACATTTAAATCCCATTCAGACTCGTCGTCATCTATATATGCCTCTTCTGAATAAGCGATTATTGTATTGTGTTGTCACAACTAAAAAAATTCAATTAAAACAAATAAACTTATATAAATTCATGGACTTATTAATTAATTTTCAATTCAAATTAATTTGAGAATAATATATTTAATACCCTTCAAAGACATTGATATTGAATTCAGCGCTGATTTTCATCTTAGTAAATCTCATTAAAACGGCACGTTTTTCATTCAGGGCAAATTATAAGAGTAGCTAACTAAATTGTACAAATGCACGAAGGAGGTTAAACATTCCTCTTGAGAATAAAAGCTATTTAAATCCATTTAATACCCTCTCCAAACGCTTGTTTCGAATGGAAAGAAAAATCTGAATCACAGTTTCGCAACGGCTGATATTGTAATATGCAATAGCTTCTTAATCTGCAATTTAAAAAATGATTTCTTTGAGCTCTTAACGTACGGTTTTTAGACGTAACACATCGTGCAATTTTATCAAGCATCGACTTTGGACATTGTATTTTTCGGTAATTGACAATGTAATTGTTGTTGTTTGCATTTGCTCGCATAATTTCGGCAGAATCCTGATGACTACAATTCAATTATTGCTTCTAATGAGCAAAATAAACAGCAAAAATATCAAAATTAAAAAATGGTACATTCATTTGTAAAAAAGAAAACATGAATGAATATAAATTCAACATTTCAACTAATGTTAGTACCCTAGTAGAAATCTATCCATTTTTTTCTTACACTAACCATTTCTCCTATGCTTTTAACACGGTAAATATCTGAACTGTCTAAGAATTGGCTAAGAAATGTTTTCATTTCTACCAGGGTAGTATTAACAAATATATATATAGGTAGGAATTTAAGGATTTATCATTCCCATGTTACATTTGACTATAAAAGCGAAGAATTTTTCAATATTCGTCTCTCGAAAAGGTTGGATACAAAATACATTTTATTGTGTTCGTTCGAAAAAATAAGTGACTCATATACCCGTCAAACGCTATTGAATTCTACGCACAAAAAGCACGCGTCAACATTTGTTCTCCTTATATATTTGATCCCATAGGATTTCTGCACACATATGAAAACTTCGTCAATAGATTTTATTTTAAATTACTTGGCGGTTTAAAAAAATAAACATACATTTGATTTACCAAAGGCTTCTATGCGAGCATTTGAAAGTTTATTTTAGTCGGCTGGAAGAAATGAAATAATATGGAATCATTGCTTATTTTTTGCCTATGTTTATTTCACTTTGTAGGTGTATTCAATTTGCAGTGATTTCGTTCTGCGCAGTTTGTAATTTTTAAAAACCCTGTGCATGGTATAGCTACAATGCCGGTGCAGGAAGAAGCTATTGAAATGGAAAGATCTCTTTAATTAAACTGACATTTGCAGAAAATGCTCGGTTATTAAAAAAAGGAATTCAACTTAGAGGCTGAATTTCAAAAGAATTTCAGTAATTGATTATTTACGTAAAATTTTGTAATATATTGTTTGTTTGTAATTTACTTTTCTTTACGAAATTCCTCAAAACCGAAAGTGGGGCAAATTGAAATGTACAATAGATAGACCTGAATAAGGAAATGAAAAATCGTACCATAAGTAAGTTATGCACTGCATAAATTGACATAAATATCGTAAAATCTAAGAATAAAATTCATGGATGGAGGAATTCCTCTTTGAAGCAAACCGTTAAGTTCGCATGATTTTAATAAACAATATATACTACTTTTATGAGTAAATGTGACCATAAATATTCATTGATTTTAGTTCAAGTAGAACTGTAGCCTCTATACGTCTCTATACATGCAGGGTCGATCTTACACTTCCAACATTCGTATGTAATTATGAAAATGTAGATAAAATTTGAAGTGCAATAGTTTTTAAGGATTATAATATGCATATGATATCAAACATTTCCTTTTCTAATTAAACGTTTATTGAAAAATTACCTTGCGGTACGTTACGATGTATAATAACGTGTCAATAATGTAATTATATGTCTCTGATAGTACCAACCTATACCTGCAATATTACCAGAATATTTCAAATATACAATTCAGAAAGTTGTGCTTGTTACATGCCAGAAACCATCTAGAGACGTATCAAACGAAATATGAAATATGAAAAATATGAAAAATTGTCAATTAATACATTCGATAAACATTTTTTATTTATGAGGTGATTACATTTCAATTCCCCTCAGGACATTTTAAGAATAGTTAATTTTCAATTTCGTATCACTATCGACATTTTTAAATGAAAATCATAAAATCTCGTTGATTGCACGACTAAATCTTATCGGCCATTTGACATTTCTTGCAGTATTTTAGAAACATACTACGGTTTTCAATATGCACGAGACATTCTTAAATTGCATTAATTTAATTTTTTTTCAAGCATTTACTTTAACATTAACTTAGCTAGGTTTGCGAAAAAAGAAAATTCAATTAAGAATTAAAAAAAGGAGAAGTTAAATTGTTAAGTAATTTAAAAGGTTTCATTTCAAACACCTTGCGAGTAGCGAGGATATTTATTTCGTAAATGATACACGAAGCCGTTCAAAAACACATTTAATTAAAGTAATTACAGTTAATGTATAAAGTACAATTAACAACCAATAATTAAAGATTAAGTGAGGTTTTGAACTTTAATCAAAACGGTGTTAGTCAGATATGTTATATTGTGACGCATTTTATCGGTTTCATTCGCTTGTTTTTTCATTTTCTCGAAGCACCCGATGTACTCGACAAATAATTGGATTCAAACGCAGCCCACAACAGATTCAGCAATTATTTTACCGTTTTTCTAGCCTTAAAATAATAACTCAGTTTTAATCGAGTGTCCAATAAAATTATACACGTTCGGTCAATGTGATCCCCGCAAGAACAATTCGGACATTTATGTAACATATGTGTAACATTTTCGTAACAAGTAACAATGACGATGTATATATTATGTATCTGTTACTTTCAATGCTTGCAAGGATGTAATGTACTTCTATATTGATTCTGATTTTGTTAAATGAAAACCTTGTTAAAAACATTTTGTAGTCTTTCTAGGATGACATTTCACTCTATTTAGGGCGAATCGTAGAAAGATAACTAAAGAAAGAGTGAAATATCGCTCTTTTAAAGAAGCGAACATTTTTAAAAAGTGGCTCAATTTTCATTCGAAGTAATATAGGGAGTAACTCATTACTTGCGAATTATAATGAAGCCTCAGCAGTCTTTTAAATGACGATCATCGCAAAAAATAACAGGTTCGATGTTGGAAACGACATCTTATTTAGTGAAAATTTCTTATTTTTTTTCAGTGTTTATCAGACCCAATTGTTTGTTATTTTAGACCCCGAATAACGTTTATTATTTAGAAATTTAAAAAAAAAACATAATATACTAAAGGTGGTTCCAAATGTCGTTTTACGTAGAATCTGCACTACTTTATTTCCAAAATGTAATGTAATTTATAGAATTTTTAGTTCCAAGTTGGCCAATTAGAGCTCTCGACAGGCATGCACGTGTATATAAACGGAAACCTGCCGCAGTCTATAGTTGGTTCAACTGCCGGAAGTTTCTTATGGCTAAAATGAAAGCCAGATATTCAAACTCTATTACTGAAAACAAATTTCAGCAAAGTTTATCCTGTATAAAAGTTACACGGGACCCAAAGCAGACGATTCGCGTCATCAAATATGTCCTTGTCTACTGAACTAGCATCAGGCTTACAGGCACTACGTCAAATGAATAAAAAATAAAATATTCATTAAAACATTATAAAAAATGATTTATTATTCTATTTTTCCTTAATTGTTATGTACAGTCACAGAGAATCTATAGAGAATGATTTGTTTAGTGCAGTATTTCGAACCTTGACGATTCATTATAAAATTGATAAAATTTCAAGTCTACAAAGAAAATTTGAACTGGGTTACAACAAATACCTCGTCCAAAAACGCAGTAAGCAACTCGGTCTGTAGCAGTCGTTTAATTAAGTAGAACGTACAAAAAATTGAACATCGTTAATTGTCTCGTCGCCGTCAGAGGGGACAAAAAAAATTAACGCCGCTTGCCCGCGAAATTCGTGCTCGAGAAAACGCGTGCAAAACGACGGGAATCACTCGCTTGTCATAAAAGCTCGATTGAACGATCGTTCGTAAAATCGCTGACGCGCACGTTTTAATTTGCGCCGCGAAAAAAGGAGGGCCCCAAGTACACCCTTGAAAAGCTCATCGTGTGCGGCGAATGACTATGATTCAAGAAGATTGGCGTATAATTAAATCGAACTTAGATTAAGTAAGGATGAATTACTTTCATAATTTTGATGACCCGAAACCTCACATTTAAAAGCATACGTGTGTACCTTTGCCCAATTACCGATTTCACAGTTATATTCAGTGTTGGTCTTAAATATGACTTCTTTTGTACTCGAGAAAAGGGTGTTGTTGGATCAACCATACTACATCCCTAGTAGAAATCAGTTTGTAAATATCCGGGCGCAAGCTTGGCCCTGACTCGATCCCGGATATCTATCAAGGCGCGAATCAGGGCCCAGCTTGCGCCCGGATATTTAGAAACAGATTTCTACGAGGGATATAGTAACAAACATTATATTGACGACACTGATTCACATTATTATTTTTATGATTGTTAGGACCATGCAAATTGCATTTCCTGCACTTGTAAAGAAATGTACTAATTAAATGCAATTGAAATAGTAAAAATAAAAAATTCTGAATAAATATATAAAGGATTTTTTTATGATTAAATTTTAAAATTAATAAACAAATTTTTTTTAATGAAATATATTGTGTTTACTAAAATATATATAATCAGCAACGAAATTTATTATCATATGATGACGCATCAGTATATTTTATAATTTATTACTATTAATGAGCTTTTTAATGTGTTTAAATAGTAATATTTAAACACAGATCTTATCTTGCGAATTGAAAATGAAAGAAAACTATTTATACGCTGAATGGAATATTCTTACGTTCAAAATTGAAAATTGAAAAATTGATGCCGTATTATATTGTACCCCAAATTTATTCTTTATTACCCCATCTTGGTCGGAATTGGGCCAAGTGTAATTTTTCGATAAACATAGAAAGTATGCACATGAATTATACGGACAACAGATCAATCAAGTGATTGTGTAAAAATGTCATGAATATATCAGTGTGAAGGCCTCCTATTGATGCAAATTTCAGGGACAACTGAGGCGGCGTTATTAATTCAATAATACGTTGAAAGTTTAATTTCAAATCCTATTAATGAACAGTTTAAATGTTATTCTTCGTTAATTAATTGATAGTAGATTAAAATTCTCGAGTAAAAAGATTATGAAATATGTATGTATTATAATTGACCCTATTCTTCCAACTTCATACAGAAGAGGTTATTTTATAAGATTGATAATTTGAAAATTTTATTCAAGAAACGAAATTTCGATATTATGTAATTATTATTTTTTTTTTTTTTTTTTGTAAAGAAGATAATTGATTAAAATGTTTATAAAAAAGAGTATGCCAGAAATTAATCACAACTAATTAACAATTTTTTTCTGTTTCAGGTAAGTTCCTTCGCTGACTTATAACACATTCAAATTGCTCGGATAAATTACAGTTTGTAAGTACACGGAAAAAATTCTTTTTAACATTGTTGTTTATGTATAACAAAATGAAGAACTAACAAAACGGTATCTTTTATAAGAAATCGTAATTACTTTGTCATAATTTAATTTTCACGATCATGTATCAAATTAGTTAAAATTTAACCAATTATTAGTAGAATATTACTAATGATTAATAATTTTCAAAAATTTCTGGATTAAGTGTTAAATATTTACAATTTTGACTTTTACAGAAATGTCCATTTTAATTTGCAATTCGAAATTCTGCACTAAATATCAACTTAAAACATTTCAGTTTTTTTTTCTATCCTTTTTTATATAGTTCAAACGACTTCAAAAAAGTAGTAACTTGACGTATGCGCATCGAACGTTCAATGGCAACTCGTTATCAAAATCACCACATTAATTAATTATAAGAAAACCCTCGTACATCATGATCATGTTCCAAAGTGTCCCCTGGAATGCAGGTTATGGTGCAAATAATAATAGCAAAATCGTCGTTTATCACAGAGTGCAAAAACGTGCTCCAAGATTTCGGGACACAGCCACCTACTTGTTTATTGGAGTTATACGTATTCATAAAACACAATCCGGATTTTGCCCGACAAGGCCATGAAACGGAGTCGGGCCTTAGAGACGCGAGTTTCCTGATGGTTGGATGAATGAAAAAAAAAGGAACGATATAGCTGCGGCAGCAATTATACTCGCAAATGTGAGTGGCACTGACAAAAAACGGCGGGAAGAGAGGAACGTGAATTACGGGGCAAAATCGTGCTGCACATGCACACCCGTGCGTTTGCGCATCCGCGTGGGCGATTATCGTACGCGCGGGCTTTATAGTTGATTGTGTGGTAATACCGCGTCGGCTAGACGGCCTGAACCCTACAATCTTCTCGCGCCCTTAAACGTTAACCGCGCCTCGAGTCGCCCGATTCGCTCCGGATTCTAATTAGTCGAAATTTCAAGTTCAATTTCCTACGCGTGCCTGCACGTGCCACTTGCGGTCAAAACTTTCGTACGAGTCGGCCTGAATCAAGATCTGTCGTATACTGGCGTTGCCGCAATAATTGGCATTATTATATATACCTGCGGTCGGTACGTTTAGGAAACATTTCCCGGTGCAAGTACTCCAAATTCTTGTTGCATGTTTAGTTGTCATCCGGATGCAATTATCGAAAATATATAGCTAAAGTATAGGCTTAAAGTATATATAATATAATGTTTGTAGAGCATTTCTTTATTGTGAATGATTGGCTAAACAAACCCTCGATTGCTACGATGGTCTTGCCTACATATGGCTTCCACAGAGTTCAAAAATCCCACATCATAATGAGTTTATGGTGCCGTGACAAATATGTCATCAGTGCAGATGATCTTCATAGAATGTATCAATATTTATCATCTAATAGGGGAGGCCATCGTAAATTAGAGTCCCGCTTTCCCCTTGTTACACTTTCTTCAACTTAAATGAATCATTTCCGATAATTCCATTATAATTTCTCTTGTCTATATATATACCCTAGTAGAAAATGACACCAGTTTATGCCCAATTTTTCTGTCCTCTGTATGTTAAAAATAATGGAGTCCAGAAAAAGTGGTCATAAACTGGTCTTATTTTCTACTAGGGTATATATACCCTATATATATATATTTTTTTTTAACAACTTATACCCCTTTCGTTCTTTTTATTGTCATCATTTCTTAATATTATTTTCTATTTTTTCAATTTGGTTTTATACACACACTTACACAGACATTTATTCGTTTACTATCAAGGAGCGGTATACTTAATATACATAAATTTGCATTTACGTTTAGTACCAACTTGTACTTCGATAACGATGTCATTCCGGTGGTTCCTGACCACCGAATGTCAAGTTTAAAGGTAACTGAAATAGTTTAGAATGTAGGAATTTCTATTACGTGTCGCAGTTGTAATTTCAATTGTATTTGCATATAGGTTTGTGATATTAGATTTCGTGCACACAAGCGAAACTACGATTTCACATTTGAAGTAATCATACAAGTAAATAGAACGAACATAGCGGATACATATATATATATTATAAAAGACAAATTTAGGAATGAATTAAAATACTTAATTTTCGAATCAACTCTGAAAAAGATGTTGATAAAACTAAGAGAAGCCCCTACAGCTTGTTCGTTCCATAAGTCCTTTTCAACATTGATAGCCGTATGTCACAAATAACTGATAAAGTGGAAAAAATATTCTTAATATTTTCAAGTAAAGAAATATTAAAGAAAACTGTAGGAAATGAAGAGTAATAATCATAGCATAAGTAAGAAATTTTCTAAACGACGTGAAATTTACATTTATACTGCGACACACGAGTTTTACAAACTTGAGATTAATATAATTGAGATTAATGTTAGAATGAAAATGGGATATCTTTCGATGTTGGCATAGTTCCAGCTTATGTTTAATGTTCGGGTAAAATCACAGAGGGATTTTTTGAAAATACATACTGCACTGTTACCAATTTATTTAATAAAAAAGAAAAATTGTAAACAGTTTAAAAAATGATAGGAGATATTGCGAAGAGCATAAAAAAGATTTAAACATAAACACAATTGATGTGAATGAGCAGGAATATATGTCGCTGTATATACACTTGGATATTGATTAGAACTATACTGGTACTGTACTGCTTTCCTCCGTTGGTTGAAATTAATATTTTCCTTTTAAACGAAATTGAAATTCATTACAGAAGTATGCAGGAGGAATTCGTATCATTGAAATATTTAATTTTACCTAGAAATTGTTTTTACTCCTCGATATAGTACGTTATATATACAAATGATGAAAATTAATAACTAAGTGACGCACAATGAATTATTATAAACTTAATGACCTATAAATATCGATCAATATTATTTAAAAAAAAATGTTATAAGGCCTGATTGCATGTAGAAAAAAGGGGCGTCTATTAAAGACTCATTAACCATTTTCATTTAGCTCCTTGACCTCATTCCGTAGGTTAATAATTCATTCTTCGCTGATATTAAAAAAATCTTGGCCAAGGAAGAAAATATTTTTGTTCCGTCACTTTATAACGTACTGAAAAATGAAAAAGGATATTCTTTTCACTCATCATTGCATCCGCAGAAAAGTTTAATTGGTATCTCAGCATAATGTATGTTTATAATGTACATATTTTATTAATAGAAAGAATAAAGGTTCAAGAGCATTCATTATTACGGGTCGTTACTTTTATGGATAAAATAAAATTTTGTTTTCATTCAAATTTGTTTAACATGACTTTGTAATGTCAACTGTTGGTTCGATAATGCCAGAAGACAACATTTTACTGGTAAAATATTATTTAAATTTATCCGACATGATTGTACATTATTAATTTAATTTTCAAATGGTTCATTTAACTTCAATATAAGTGAAACTATACTGTACAAATAAGTTTAGCACAGTTTACTTTTGTTTGATTTACTATGTCGTAAGTAAGTATAAATGAACGCAAGTAACATGATATATTATGCACCAAGGAAGCAGAGGGAAAATGGTGTACGAGTACTTGAAAGTCTCCTTCTCTGCAAGGCATACTATACTTTATGTAATGATATAACTAGTCTTGTGCAATGCCATTTTACAATGCACATTCAGTACGTAAAAGTGTAATTTTCATTAATAACCAGTGTTAAGTTAATTAATTAAGCATGTTTCGTATATTTCTTGTATATTTCTTCCGTAACTTTCACTTCAGATGCCGTCACATTGTATTTTTAATAAATTACAATAAAGAGGGCCACCATCATGACCGAAACGTCAACTTTAAATTGAAGCATGACATTCACTAGACCGTATATTCAAGAAATTCTAGAATTAAATTAGTACATTAAGTCATTCTTTTATGCCATTATAGGGTTTTTGCTTCCTTTCTTTCTTAGGTCATGAACAAATTTTAATATTGTAGCTAATTTTGAAACTTTATGTTTGGTATGTTATTTTATATTTGGAATTTTACTCTACATTTCTCCTCGACATTTTATGATGCATGACCAATTAAAAAAAAATAATAATAATAATAATAAATAAATAAATAATTAAATAAAAAAAGAAAAAAAGAAAAAATATTATATAGAAGTATTAGAAATTAAATTTTAAAAATAATTATATGATTAAACGAACCTACTTTAAAATAAAATATGAATAAATATTATCAAAGAAAAGTATTGTCTTTCTTTTTAGAAGTACGTGTAACGAGTTTCGATCACTAAATTGCAGTAACTTAATATAACATTTATATAAAGTTAGTATTAGAAGTTCATACAATGACCGCATCAATTGGACTAATGACTATTATTTTAATGAACTTTCAGATATTTTGTATGCATTTTGAGATCCGACCTTTATGTGATTTTAGAACCAACATTCTGCAGTCCTCGCCTATATGTTGAAAAGTAAAGCTTTGTAACCAGCATGCAATTTTTTGTTGCAATTTAGAACATATGAAAATATTAAATGAATTATGTTTATAATAATCATATCATTATCGTCGTAGCCATGGTCATAGTTATCGTCAACGTTATTGTGATCATCATTCTGATTAAACTATTAATTGTCATCATGCTCGTCTTCGTCAACGTCGCCGTCATAAACATCATTATCATCATAATTGTCGACATATTTAAGACACCATAACAATAACATTGCAATATTCATTGCAGCAAATATCGTACCTGATCAATATTCGGTTAACATTTGATTTTGTAATATAATATCCTTCGGTGGTTCAAACACATAATAACCACTTACGGGTACACCCAGATGCAGACAATTTCCAACGACTGTGTATGTGCTTACCACAAATGACGATTCCTGTACTGTATAGATATTCTCCAGCCTTAAACTATTTCAATTAATTCAACTTGACACTCGGAAGTCAGCAATTACCCGACTGGTATCACTACTGCCACACAACGTGTGTATAATACTAATCAATAATGCAAACATTCGCTAGACACCAACAACAAGTTGCTTTTAATTTTCTTTTTAAAGACAGCAAAATAATCAAGTATAGAAGAGTTGCGTTGAATTTATTCAAAAAGTTGTTTATTCTCATTATAATTGTTTTTTATTTTAGTATTTTTGTTAAAAATACTATCTAAGCAATCATGGGAAAATGTCGAGACAAAATCTACAATGAAATGTTGTTAGTATAATGTTTATACATAGTTATCAAAATGGTTTGCGACGTTTTCATACTGATATTTAAATATGACTATACGCGATCGTAATCTGTTAATTGCCCTTGAATATGGATTAACCACGGTTAATATAGTTATATATGCAGACCACCCAGTATTATACAAGTCCAGTATTTGTACAAGTCCAAATACATCGTTTGTTATTTTTCACCAATTATTGTCGATGCAATCAGCAATATTCAAAAATAAGTTCATGTTCGGCAGCTGTGGTTAGATGAGAACCGTTTTGACTGCCGCATTTCCAGGAGGACCGATGTTTATCTCTCGAAACGTATAACAATGAGGTAAGCGCATCTCCGGTTGCCTCATAAGGTGTGACTCTTTGATAGGATCCCGAGATACGAGACAGTACAACTCGTATTGGTCGGTTCCGCCATATACCTGGTACGCGCGTAAATTATCCGAAACGTGCACTTGGAAGAAAAGATGCAACAAGTTCAAACAAACGTCAGCTTGACTGCGCTTCGTGCGCGTCGCAATTTCTGCGTTTCGTGACAATGCACGCACTCACGTAAAAAATGTTCGTAAAAGTGTCGCTTTTTGTTAGCTACAACGTTATAGGCGCATTTTCTGCGAACATTCCGTGGATCCATTTGTCGGTATAAAAAATATCATTGTCGAGGGCGTTAAACTAGCTCTTGTATTCGTGGATTGTAATTCACTTGGTATTCCGTAATGTAATTTGTTGTACGACTCCAGTGCCAACTTGGTTAATAAAAGTTGATACACGTGTAATCGGCAATCGCAATGCGTATCTCCTTGACCTAGTTTTTCGTATTCAGAGATCTTCTTCAAGGATTAACGAGAAATATAGCTTTGTTAAGGTAACCCGAGTTACAGTGGAACATGGGATTTTGTCTGGGGTAAAGGAAATCGATCCAGCCGCTCTATATACCATTTCATTCATTGATTAGTGTTGTAACGAAGATTACGCCGATGTCATTAGCGCATCTTCCGTTACTTCAAATGTTACTTAATTCCCGTATCACTGAAACTTGGCACTAATTCGCGATAGAACTTCGGTTTCCAATAACTGAATGAGTCTTTGAAAAAGTGATATGTGATCCCTAAAGGGATGTTAAAGCGTCGGTAACATCAATACCTGCTCTAACATTAAATCAATGATTGTCTATATTGTCAATACGCAACTTATTTTAGGGCGAAAGTCCACATTTTATGTGAATGCGTGTAGAGAACATTTTAGCGTAATTAGGTTAGAAATTAACGAGAATTCGTTGAAGTTGAGGGCTAAGCATTAAATGCTTATTAAAAGCGTACTAGGACAAAAATCACAAAAATTTGAACTCGATATTCACTCAGTAAAGGAACATAAAATCTGCATAATTATATGAATAATAAAGAATTCAGTATACTAAAAAGTATACTATAAATAAGCATCCACATACATTTTTTTTTAAAACATGACGACAAACTATTATTCAATTTTATTTTAATAATAATAGTAATAATAATAACTTTCTGGTTTATAAATATTCTTTTCCATTACTTCATTAATGTAATTAGGTTCATTCATAATAACATCGGTTATAACGCGGATTTCATTAATAAATTGAAATGATGGGTTAACTTAATTCTAATTGGATTCTATAATGCAATCCACATCACAATTGTAATTTTCAGGTTACTGAAAATGTAAACATAATTTGAAATAGCGAGTTCGTTTCGTATTCGACATAAATTATAAATTGTAAAAATTACTCGAATAAAAATAACATTTACAATGAAAAATAGGATTGGTCAATGGGAATCATTATACATTTTAAATGTATGAATATTATATTATGCATCAAGGGCGTAATTATTGATATTCACGAATGTGAAGTTCGACACACGAGCGAAGCGAGTGGCACAATCACACTCGTTGGCGATCGATGTTTCGCACGTGATGCATACGATATTTTTTAATACGACAGCTGCGAAGTTCTATTATTTGCGCCCATAACTTTCACTCTATAGGGCGCGAAATCGAGAAAAGCGGCTGCAATGTTAAAAATGTAATCAGTTCAATATTAAAAAGATTACTGTTTTAGAAATTCGAATTAATAGCCGCATGCTTCGTGTAAAATACTGTTCAATTAAGAGGTGTGCTTCACAGAGAAAGGATTGAAAGATTCATTTTTCCAGTGTTTTCCAAGCACATCATCACAAAAATATTCTTCGAAAGTTTCAAGTCGATCCGATAAAATCTTCTGGAGTTGTGCGATTTATCATGTACGATCCTTCGGAGCGTACACAGCAAGTATTGAAACTTTAAACGCGTTTTTCTTAAAAAGTACTTTTTCATAAATGTCGATTGCGGTGACCACGATTTTCTCTATGGACCTTTTCAAAACGCTACGGCCTGCTTTCATACTTGGACGTTACGAGTTAATGGAAAGTTTAATTCTTTATCTTGTGTTCTTTTGTTCGCTAGGAACGAAGGGCAAAACATTATTAAAAATCTAATTAAAAAATCTAATTAAAATACTAACGAATCTAGCAGAGGTCTATTGAATATTAAAAATAAAAACACCATTCGTTTTTCGAGCATCTGAATGACATTAGTTCGCATTTTGAAAATATAGAATCAGATTTATCTAGATATACACCTCTCAAAACTTCTCATTCATATTTATTTTATATTTTATTTCTTGTATTTTTTAGTATATTAAGACGCATGTAGGTATCGGAGCACTTACGTACTGTAAGTAAACCACTTGTCACGTCCCGGTCGTTGTGCGGGTCCGAATATGACATGGGTCTAACGAACGTTGACGTTGCACCGCTCGATGACCCTTAAGTGAGGAGATGGCTGATTTAACCCATTAAGATAAGGGCCGAGCGAGAGCGTAAGGTCAGAGATATTATTAATTAAATGCAAATCGATAATTATGGAATAATTGCAGTACAATTTAATAGAAAAAGAAATACCAAACGAGTGAAAAATAAGTAACAAAATTGAAGACAGAGGAAATAAAAGGGAGGAAAGCAATAAATAAAAAATTATAATTCAACAAATCGTTTAAGGAGGATAACCAATGTTCTTTTAAATGGGAATTCAACTTATCAAAAATTATAAATGATTGCAGAAAAGAGAACCGAACAATTCGGAAAAACGGGATACTCAATCTTCTGGGAAGTGAACGGCTGATGGAAAAGAAATTTTGTAGCAACAAAGATTGATATCTTAACTTTTCATAAAAAGTGAATCGTGGAAAATTTGAAAATTAAAAAATGAAAAGCTAATGTAGTCAAGAATAAATGGTTGAATAATGTTGAATGCTTATGCTTCTATCTTTTATATGAAAATTTAATTTATTTATAATTAATTTCATGATCATTTGATCGTTGATTTGCTGAATGATGGTGAACTACATCGGCAACAAATAAATCAGTTAAGCACATAGGTACCTATAAATATTTTGTACGGAAAAGTCATAGCTACATTTAATATTTCAGACCTCCCATAAACTAATTCATTGTTCAATTCATTCTTAGTTTTCTGGTTTAACTTTATCCACATTTTTTTATCTTTAGTGTAATGTGGTTTTTTTTTATTTGTACGTCACGTGGTACGTCAATATAATCCTAATGTTGGACACAAGCGTAAGCACGAATTGCACGTTAAACCTGGAATTAGAAATTCGGATCTTTGATGATTGAATATCCCAATTCCTTAGAGATAAACTACGGTCACATACAGTCCAAAATGTCACTTGATCATGGTCCAGAAACCAGAAATTAATGATAATATATCTGACATCAAGGTTTTGAAATAAAGAATTGTCTTCCTTTACTCTAATATACCCTTCCATCCACAGGAACTCGTTTAAACGTTCATGTCATGATTTTCCTGGGCTGAACATCAAATCTGAAATGCATAATTGACTATATCCGTCTCCAAGCGTACTTTCCTTCCGTATTCCGATTCAAATAATATTTATCAACAATCTCTCGAGCGCCGCTAAATTTCAGTCTTGCACTTTCTTTACGTACCCAGTGCATTCACTTGAGAAGTAACGTCGCGTTCCGCATTTTTCCACCCAATCGGGTGGAAGTCGAATATCGCTTCGCGTGACTCATCGTCGATGATCCGTATAAGCCAAAAGTTTCGCAGATCCGCCATACATCACCGCGGTACACACAGGATTCGAAATCAAGTTTGTCCTTTCTTCCGTATTTCAACTGGCAACTGAGACGCTTCCATCTCATTCTACGTAACTGATCGAATTCGAGTTCCTAAACGTTGCCCAGTTTAGCTCGATAGAGCAAGTAAAATTAGCCAAGTACTCGATGGATGTGGAATTTATTTAAGCCTCCATTTCCGCAGTAGCGCATACGCTCGAAATCAGAATCTCCCGACATTTTCGGAATGTAAAACGAGGTCGAATCAGACCTCGGCCACGTTGAGCCGGTAAAAAGTTGTTAAACAAAACAGGATGGAAAAGAGGCAAAAAGAAAAAGGGCGCTGCGCATATTCCACGCCGGATCTGCTGCTAGCGAAACGAAGATGACAAAGTGTAAGTGAGATTGTGGATATTTTTCTATTTTCATTAGTTACCCCCCATCCTGTCTGTTCCCTTTACATTTTCCATTCCAATTCGTCGATGGCTTCGATGCTGCAACAGTTATCTCCACGGTAGTGGATGTACACCGACCTGATGCACCATTCACTGTTTGCGAACCTTCCGAAGAGCGACCGAAAAACTGTTGTATGTGCAGAACGCGTGACGCGGATTTAAAAAATACCCGGCGAATCCTCGTACACTGTGGATTTTTCGTAGCCAATCTCGTAATTGTCGGTAAATACGTTTTCAGATTTTTACAAAACCGACATCAATGCACATGTGCCGTTTTTATTTCGATACCGCATTAAAAGAATTCAAAGTTTCATGCTCCTTTTATTATTTGTATCTCATGATATTTTTATTCTGAACCGCTTGCTTTCCACAAAATTTAGAGTTGTACGGAAGAATATACGAAGTCGCGTGGGTATAAAATTCTTATCACTGATACCAACAGATCATTATTGTCTAGACTGAATGATGTAAGAGTTTTATACAATAAGAAAGGCGAAAAAACTTTCGCGAAAACTCGATTTCATGAGCATAACTCTGCAGGAGCGATCTATACCTTATAGATATAACGTGAAACGCCGATAAATTGTGTACTGGACATACTGTCCACTCATCCGGCGCTTTGAAGTGCACGGAAAGCTATCCGTCGCCAAAACGGAATAGTCTACTCATGCGAAACTCAATTTTCACTCAGCCATATTTTCGCCCATGGGCTTCGACTAGCGCTGCACTCGAAGATACGTCTAGATAAATGCGACGAAACGTGCCAGGATTGTCGATGCGGGGTTTAGCCCGTTGGGACTGCACGGCGATTTCGCAACAAGACTTTGCGTGGCGTGGCGTCACTCCAAGATTTAACGTCGGCGCGACACCCACATTCGACAATTGACGAATCGTCGGTTCACGAGCTTAAATTCATCGACGATTGGTCAATCTCTGTCTGCGTACTGGTGGAACATTTTTGGATTCGCTTGTTTGACAACGGCTCAATGCTCTTAAAATTTATACCATGCACGTTTAAGTGCGTTAGGATAGATAAGCTAATTAAAAAAGGTTAAAATATTGTAAACACTATTGCCCAACGTTTATTGCACTTGCAATTCTTAAACTTTACGCGAGGTTCAAAGAATTGAATTTCAGATTTTAATTCCAAAATGCTTCAGATGTTGAGGCAACTGTCGAGGAGAAAATGTGTTATTCGAGAGATGTACGTGTTCTAGTCAGCGTATCATATTTCTTGTGGGTGCTTTGACAAAATGGCTGATGGCATTTAGAGAACAGACGTTGTGCGATAATTAACAGTTTCGGTGCATTCATGATGCAAGTTTTCGTTTACTCATTTCCAACCCCAGTTGAAAGATGATCCGTCTCTGTTAGTATATAATTCGTAAAACGTCTAGCAAACTCGGTTTCCGCGTGGCCACCCTTTTGCGGGCACTTTCCAAAAACTGGAGAGTAGGATTTTAGAAAAGTTTTCAAAATTTGTCGAAATATATAATGGATCCATAATATCTCAATGGATTTGAAAATATTAATATTACTATACTTGATACTAAGTACATCCCTCCGGTTCATTCCATTCGGTTGCAATCAACATTTCAATGGATACAAGCGAGCGTGCCCGGTCAATAAGCAGTGGTAAATTTCCTACAAAAGTGTTTATACAAGGCAAATACAAAAACGAGGTTTCCATCGTTAGTCGACATTCACCCTGATTATACGGATACGCGTGACCAGCGTTAGAACACAAAGTGCGCAGATAAAAGGAGAAATGTTTGAAGAGAAAAAGAACATAACTTTGGATCACCTAATTTCACGTAAAACTGCACGGACGTCTAAATTCAAAAGTTTTGGAGGGAAATACATTGTTTATAATTAAATAAACTATACATAATGAATGAATAAGAAAATTACTCACCACATACTTCAATAAAGTAAAAAATTAAAGCTTAAACGCTTAATGACTTTTGATCATTCAATACTCGGCTTATTTTACGATTTTCGTATCATTCACGTTTCAATTTGTTTATATGTTTTGTAGTAACGAAATAAGAGAGAAAAGTTGAAAAAATTCTACCACAAACTCAATCTCAATTTTTGCTCATGATGCAAAAACGCCTAACAAAATATTTAAAAAAGTTATATATTGCGTTATGAAGACTTACCTCTTCAGTATGTACCGAATGTACTTTTGTAATTGTATCATATAAATAATTGTTTCGGAACCACTTGAGTGTACATGCAAGTGCATGTGTTTGCAAGGCAATACTGAAACAGATATAATGCTCGTATTATAGTACGGCACATATGCGAACCAGAATATTATAACCAAACGAATTGGTTGTAATACTAATATCGAACTGAATTACGGGCTAGAAGTACCCACTCTCTGTCCAAAATGGATCAATAACATAAAATTTCATGTATTAATATCGTCCGAGTTGTTGGGGCATGTACGCTCCATAACTGATTATACATTTACATGTGCGTATATAATAATGCTTGAATTATTGGGTGCAAACGAGTGGTCGTGTTTCGGCGAAATATCAATTTACTGGCGTCGAGTTTATGAATAAAACATAATATTAACTTTAATTATAAAATCAAACAAAGTCATGAAGGCTTCGATCCCAGTTTCTCACACGCGTGTTGTGCGAGGAAAGTTCCTGACGCGAATTCATTTTGTATACGAAACACCGATAGACCACTGCCGCGGTGCAGTTGTCCAGTAAAAAGTTTATTCGTTCGTTATTCGGAACAGAGTACTCTATGAACAATTCCGTCAGCTTTGAAATGACGTAACGACCCGTGGTTCCTCGCATATTGAATAACGATGTGGAAGTTTTGGTGGCGTGCACAACTTTTGAATTACAATATTTGTATGCATTTGACCGAAAATAAACATCGGACAGGATTATTCTGTCCCGACTACCGTCCCATTCTGAATGAACCGAACGTATATAAACAAATATTCTCGTTTCTGCTCTTGAAGCAGTTTTTCAACAGATTTTACAGATGCAAGCCATTACATATATTTTTTTTTACTTTACATATATATATATATATTATACATATGTACATATATACATTATATATATATATATATATATATATACATTATATCATTATATATCCATTATATATACATTATATCAGCTTTAGTCATTATCCAATGTTGCGTGATTACATATTAGCCTTTTCAAATTATTTTTTCATTTATTGTGTTTATAATTTTTTTACATCTAGAATTTTGTGTACTTTTTCACCAATTAATTTTTTACTTGAATTACAATGGGCGGTATTAGTACACTTTAAATATTAGATCGATTGATTTATTCACGTCGCTCGAAATATATTTCATTGTAACAAAATTAAGCTTTTTCTAAAACTATGTTTCTCCCTTTCAATGTGTATTCATTATAATTAATTTATAAAAATTTTCATATTAATGATAATTATTTTACCATTTTCTATTTAACAATATTGTCGTCGTAATTATACAATAAAAAATATATACATTTTTGCTCTTTTATTTGTTCCAAATAACATAATTCTTGTCGACAGTTTCCTCATGCCATTTGGATTAATTTATCGCTTCGTATAATCCAGTTAAAACTTGGCCTAACTCTAAAGACTGACGAACCGTGTTTCATAGTTTATGCAATAAGTGGTTCGAATGTTAATTCAAAATCACTCTTGAATACCTCAATTGGAATATTCCCCTATCTTGTCATTATTATTTGGTAGATATTTATTTGTTTTTATTTTTTACTTTTACGGAAATTTTTCCAATTAAAAAATTCAATATTTTCGCTAGACGTTATCATGACATGGACTTTAAAATTTATAGTAGAAGCACTTTTTAAAAAGTCTTTTTATTCGTATTTAATTTTCTCGTTAATTGTCTTGGGGAAAGAATCGAGTCACCCTTTCAAAAGAGTGAAGTTTTCACTTCTTCAAATGCGAGAGAAAATTTCACTCTGGAAAGAGTGAAAAAAATACTCTTGTATATTTCAATGAACATAAAACTTATGTTTGTCCCACTTTCCGCACGAGACCACCGTCGGGTAAATTTTGTGAGAATATCACGTAGAATGATCCTACCACACAATTTTATACTAAACCACACGTCTCGAGAAATGATTTCCTTTCCCACAAGCTTCGATTAATATGGCCGAGCTCATTCTTCTGTAGAAGTGCTTGTGGTTTTCTCGACCACTGAAACCACCGGTCGGCGACCGCGTATGTAACTGGCACGAAAACACTAATTCGCTACCGGATGTGAGATTGAAACAATAGTTTTAGCGGTTACAAGCAGTTTATTTTCAAATATGAGCTTGGGTTTGTCGGTGAAAGCTAGTTTCGTGGAAGCATTCGTGACCTGTAAAATTGAACGTGCGCCTTTATAATGATACAAACCATAAAGATAATTAAAACCAGTCGGATAAATCTCATTGCTCATGCAATTTTGTAAATTAAGAGGAAACGAGAGACAGGAATTATTAGCTACAAGAATTCATTTATATATTTCGCTTGCAAAATACTCGAATGAAGAAAATTAAATGTGAATATCCTTAATTTTGATATTTTTCGTCGTATTACTCGAGTATACTACTTTAGAGACGTAGTGTATCAATTATTTACCTTTCATGACGCTAATGTAGGACCTAGAATTGTATATATATATATATATATATATACACATATATGTATGACCATGAACATACTATAAGTTCGCAAAGTGCATTTCTGTGTTCATATGACGGGATTCAATTTCATTTTATTGTCAAATATTTCGCTAGCACGCGCAAAATAGACTAGGAATTTTTGATATTTAAAAAGTTTAAGAAGCAGGAAAAATCTAGTGAAAATCTATCAACATTTATTTCGAGAAAAACTTTTGTAACATTAACTCAACTTAAATTAAGGGGCACATCGGTTAATAAATCTGAATAATCATTGAGTTGTTAAAAGTAGAGACAGGGAAAATTGTTTTTGTTTCTAACTATTTAATATTCTGCTATTTCTATACTGATTACTTCATTAGACATTGATACCGTGCGAAGCACGTGATTGTTATTAGTACACATTCATATCGCATCGACGTAAAAATTGATGAAACAACAAACAACAAATAAATATTCAAATTTACGGACTAATGAATAATAGAATCTATTAAGATTATTTTATTAACTAAAATGGACTGGAATGATAAATTTATATTAAAATGAAAGAAAAAGAAAAATACTCGTAAAATTTAAAAATTATTTTAAAATAACTGGAAGTATAAATAAAATCATTTTAAAATACTCATAAAACTGAAAATTAATTAAAAGAGATAAATATTGAATTATTGTCAAAAAATTACTTTTTTGTGAAGTTGATAATAAAAATTCTATAGTTGATATATATTGCATGAATTTATAAGACCGATCATATAAAAACAACAAAACTTCTTAATCAAAATAACGATTATTTTTTTAATTCAATAATTTCACACCGTGAGTTAAAGATTTTATAAGAGAAATATGGTGTTGTGCATATGAGATAAATAATTAAAAATGTAAAATCCTACATTGCTTTGAATGTATTAATGTGGTACAACGGCGTAGTTCTATGAAGTCTGTGATAAAATGTTATAAAGTTTAACGAAATAAAAAATATTCACATGAAAAATGTTTAACGATCTTTAGTTTTATTTTCAATTTGTAAACATTTTTATTTAATTCAACATATGTAGAAGTAAGTTTTTTTGATTTGAATTTATACGCCTGTTTACTTGATATAAACTACCTGGAATAATAAAGTGGAAATTGTACAACGTTAACAATTTCACATCTACTAGGCGCTTTCAGATCGCTGAAGCGAAACGTCAAAGGGTTGACAAGCACCGTGGTGGAAACGGAAAAAATTAGAGCATCTTTAGAACTTTCCTTATTTAAACAATTATATCTCGTAGGTAAATCGAAATGTAATTGTAATAAAATGCATTTTAATTATATTTACGAATGTAATTACGTTAAATTCTTTGAAACAAAATAAGTACTGGCATTTCAATATATAGAGACGCTAAAAACAATATATTAAACGTTAAGTAAATAATGGGTAATAAAAAAAGAGAACAGAAAGAAGATAATCTTATTCGTGAGGTATTCGTTATTGTGAGGAAATACCTGATTAAGTAATAAAACGTCCCTAAGAAAGAAAATATTTTACGGCCAATTTCCGTTTTGAACGTGTACAATCTTACAAAAGCGTGTTTTTATTTAACACGACATGAACAGCTAAACCGAGAACGTGTACTTTATGTGACGGATTACAAACTTTAGAGCCTTGAAACCTAAAATCCATGTAAGAACAGCATGTATTCACCAACACAAAGAGAAGTAAACTTGTAAATCTCTATATGGATTAAGCACAATACAATATAGTTCCTTTGGATTTAGCCAACAGCGTACGGCATCTTTTGGTCTAAAGTTCGTGACCGCAAGATTTAATTTCTTTCTGGGTACTATGAGAAACCGCATCAAAATTTCCAAGTGTTTTCCTAGATGTGTTTATTTCAATAATTTCAAAAGATTAATTTTTTTTGATTTTATTAAAAAATCTTGTCTTGTTAATTGTACCTCAAAAACCTAGAAGTAAAATATATCATAAATTATATACGATAAATGTTTTTCGTTTGTTTGTTTTTGTTTTATTTTTTTTTATTTTAATCAATTTTAGTTAATGAATATTTCAAAACATTGTTTCGACAAAATAATGTATAGAATAGTTATCTAGTTATTGTAATTGTGTGAATTATAATTGAATTTACCGTAAGATCTTAAAATGGAATATCTTTTTATTTCCATTCGAAGAAAAAGAAACAAATTTCATTTTAGCCCCACAGTTAGCAAAAATCAATAAATTATACAAATTCTGGTTTTACCTGAAATTAATTTGAAAGATGATTCGATATCAATTACATCACGATCACTTACTGCAGTTGTAGGTGCTCGTTATATTGCATTAATACAAATCAAAACGTTTTTAAATGTTCAATTTCTATATTTATTCTCTTTATTACATGCTCACTTTATTCCTATATATAAATTCTGCGGACTGAGTTCATCACGGTTGCTACTGTGCGAATTTGAAGTAATTCATTCAGGAACTTGTAGAATAGTAAAAAGGATGAACGTTATTAATACCTCGTAGTCCATATACTTCTTCCGGGACTCTGTTTCTGCGTTTAACCAAGTTATAAAATTATAATAAAACATTGAATGATAGAAAGCGACCACTTTAAATTCATTTGTAAACATTTTCATTTGTATTATTACACTGAGGGACAACGATGGTGCTTTTACAATTTTTTCCTATCAGGTCGCATTTTCAAGAAAAGTGAGGTTAAATGTGTCAAAATTGCTGGTTTTAACCATATTTCGTCTTATGCGTATAGCAAAAAAGAAAATTACATCTAGTTTCGTTCATGCCATTTCAAACATCCATCTTTATTTCCCTAATATTAATGTTTACAATATTAATGTTTGATTTTGTGACGTTCTCACCTTGGCTAGATGATTTAACAGTTTATTTACACTCAGATAGGTTAAAAATCTTCAGGCATTTTAATCAATTAATAAATTGGAAAATATTTTTCTAAAGTTCTTGATAATAACTTTGCATTTTAATTAACAAGATTAAATAATTTTTATATGACAAATTCACGATTTTTAAAAATTAAGCTTTCTGTATATTTAGAACTTATATAGATTTGTTGAAAATAAATTCTGGAATTAAAATATTTTTTTTTCTGTTTTAGGTACGTTCGAATTTCTGCACTTTTTGTAGTTTGCAATCAAATCGTAGAAAAAGTATGCTAATAAGTACATTCAGAATATTTTATTTATGTTTAATTAGCGAACCACAGTACTTAACGTATATATATATATATATATATATAATTAATTATAATTATGTTAACACGCTTAAATAGTCGACGTTATATCATCGTAATAAACGCTTTCATTTCAGTATAGTGCATATTCTCTTATTACACGGAGACTTAATATTTACCTAATACCGAATAAAGTGTTCGAAAACCGTGCTGAATGTCGATACCCGGGAACCCTCTTAATTGAAGTTATTCTAATTGCCGTCCTTCATAGGGGCAAAAGGAGGAAAGCCAAGAGAGACATTGAGCGAAGGAGTAAAGGAGCGGAGGATGGGGATGAAAAGCTCTCCGGAAGGGCGTCTTTCAAGGCGAGACGCGGTTTCGTTCATCTCTCCTGCAAAAATGGATTTCGTCCGGATCATTTGCCTTCCGGCGCATTTTGCAAGCGTACTTGCCTTTATCGTTCTCTAAACTGTTTCCGTATAAATGTAAAGGGTGCTTATCCGTTAACAAGCTCTTCTCATTAATGACGTGGTTCGCTCGTAGCCGCAAAAGAAACCAGTACTTTGTGCCGGTCCTTGCATTTCTATTAAGAATTTAATTTCTTCATTCAAAGTGGAAGCCGCCCTCCCCTTTTCGCCAATAATTACTTTCGGTTTCCGCCGTAAACATCGCGGTGAGTAGTTTCGAAATTTTTCGCCTGGATTTGTAACGGGGGCAAACGCTCCGTCGCGTTAGAGTCACAATTTTCCTTTGCGAGAAAATGTTCACTGCGTGTGCATGTATGAGTCTATACATATATTCGATATATCGTAGCTAATCCTAGACTAGTCCCATACATTTTATCGAAGCCGTGAACTTCCGGTGCTCGAGTAGCCGGATTCTATCGATCTCTTCGGGAAGAAGCCTGGAGACTCCTCTGGCGGTCTCCTCGGTGTTCGCCAGAGCCTGCTGCCTTGAAACTTACTCTGCCAGCGCCGCGAAAATGAATGCTCTCCAGGATAGTTTGAAACTGTCAGAACAATAGTTCCCGCGGGATGCGTAATGGATGAGCCAATGTCCGCGCAACGTACAGGATGTCCACTTGAATTGTGCAGGCAATGCGCGAACTGGTGAACTTCCGGGGTCGGCCCTAACCTTCTTCGAAAACTAGATTTGTTTAGTATGTGTGTATTAATTCAGATCGATCATCGATGCAATAATGTACGGATAAATCGATCTTGACTAACCGACTATCGGTTAATTTCGCCCTATCCCTCGACGGTCCTTGGATAATATATAATAAAAGGTTTCTTAAGGTTTTTTTTTAAGTCAAATGCATTGTATTATATGACATACTGTTCTGTCTTAGTGGCATTCTGCCTTGATCGTACTTGAATGTATATTAATCTACTCCATAACTTTATGCAACCTGAAAGGCTTAGTATACTTTCAATAAGAATATTATAGATACCTACTTTCAAAGCGTAAAGAAATTCCTTAAAAGCCACTTTTCCGTTATCGGAGGAACTTTATATTCACGCAATTTTTTCCGATACCCCTCGTTTTTAGTTTCAAAATAAGTATTGCATCCGCAAGGGGTGAGAATAAAATGCGCTATACGGCATACCTCTGCAGAGTCGCCGGTCGACCGAACGCTTGCTGCGTCGCGCTCCTGGGACTCGTAGACACTTTGTATTCCACGTGTAGTCGGAGAAAATGCTATTATAATAGTGGCCTCTCCCCGAGGACTTACACCGACCAAAAAGAGTAAGAATTACATAGAATCCCCACCCACGTTCGGACTATACGATAAGGTCTGTAGAATAACTGGATATTGACTCGTTGATACCCGGACTCCCTTCCCCATGTACGAAAAAAGAACAAACGCTGATGCATGTCGAAATTCAGGAGGAAACTGATCGAACTCCATTGCCCTCGGATATAATACGGGGGAGTTTTGGTGGATATGCTGTATGTACACCGAGTCCATTCCCCTAATAATATACCATTGTTCCTTTGTCGATCGCAACTGAACAAATCTGCGGTAATGGCAACCGATTGTAAGCATACGATTCATTCGCCATCGGAGCTGGACATTTCGGTCGAATCTCGAACAAGAAGCTCAGGAAGACCGAAGAATTAATGATATCCCGTCCGGAGCCGGCGATTCCCTCTTCCGGACGTGACGTAAGCGATTTTTCTGACGAATCAGCGAGAATCGATCCTTATTATTTCTCCTTTCCGATTCTTTCGTCTTTCCCGCGAATTCCACGCCTCCAAGTATATGCCTGCCAGGTTATCTATCCGCTGATATGCCATACAGTATATAGAACTATGTGCGTTACGCTTTCAAACGTAATGACAAACGCGAATTGCGCCCAGAGCTTTGGCGCAAATCCGAGTCTTCCACACTGTGGAAACTATGCGCCGACGTACAAAAGCTCCGCGTAGTTCGGATGTCAATTTACCTCCGTACAATGCTTCAATCAGAACGCAAACAACGCTCGGCTATAGTCGCCAGGTCAAACCGTGCTGCATTTTACATTACGTGTCGTACCGCCGCTGTGTTCCGTTCATCCGTGCGAATGCAAGCTCACACAAGGGCGCATCAGTATATAGTAGGCATATCTACTGTCGCGGTTACTGGATAGCTCAATCCCTTTTACACAGAGTTTAAACAGATGTTTTGGCTATATCCCTACTGTAATATCACCTAACGAACAATCCGCAGCGTTGTGATAATTTTGATTTCATTTCCCGCAGAGTTGACGATATTTCCGTGAAATGCAGTGGCTGTATAGAGTCAGAGAAAATGGGTTAAATGCTTAACGCATGTGCAAGAGTGAAGAAAATTTTTCTTGAAAAGTTGGTTCAAAACGGATATACTAAAATTTGAATGAAATGTTTTTATGATAATTACAAATTTTCTAAACAGATTTTTATAAATCTCAAAACGTTAATATTTGTAAAAAGTTATTTTCAAACACTTTTATGTGTCGAGATAGTGTAATTTTAGAGGGAAACGTTAGCGTGTACTTGCACTTCATTACATTTTTCATTTATCCAGCGCAGACGTATTCAAAATGAATAAATAAACATGCTGGCATAAAAATTAAATGGGTCGAGTTATAAATTTTGCAATTCTCTTTGGCATTGTCGGCACGATGCCGGAGGTTAATCAGTTCGCTTTCATTTGTTTTTCTCCATGCTGTGTAATTGCTTCTAACTAATTTTTTTCGAAGGTGTCTCGTTTCCGGTTTTCTAGTTTACTTAAACGTTTTAGAAAGTTAATTAATTTATCCATTGATGGATGATGAAGCACAATGAAAACAGCGAGCGTAATTAAAAGCTTAATCGTAAATGAACTAACTCCACTGTTTTTTTTTTTTAATTAAAGGTATAACGTTGTTTAAGTATGATTGGATAATAATAAGGAACACTCTAATTAGATACCAAAACAGTTAAATGTTTAATCAAATGTTGTAGCAACGTCTAGAAGATGAGTAGCAATCAGTTCTAGCAGTAAAATTCTATTATACTGTAACATCGACATTTATAGTATACTCTAGTAGAGTTTAAAGTTAATTGTAAGTCGACTATAAGTCAACTGGCTTTAGGCAAATCCGTCGATAACTTATGATCTGCCATCAAGTGGGACGCAAACTTTTTCTCGTACATTTAATTTAAGTAATAGGCTATAGTTAAAGGGGTTTAATATTTAGTACCTGAGGCTACAAAAGTTTATTTGTAATGTACCAACATTTTGACTGTAATAGTTTTCAGGTTGTTTTTACTAATACAAATTTTTATTCACCCAGTACAATTGCAAATACTTTGTTACGATTGCAAGTAGGATATGGAAATCGGTTAATTTTTACTTGCTGCGATAAAGAGTGAAACTTTCATTATTTTCGGATTTTCTTTAACTGCAGTTATTAACTCCAGAAGTTAACTCCAAATGTTGATCTTAAGGAGTGAAATGTTCAACCTTTCATAAAGAGTTGTTCAGTTTTAATTCAGAAGAACTAAAGATTTTTTGCACAGGATATCAGAAGTTGTACACTATATTCTAGGAAACAAATTCTTGATGCCCAAACCCCCCTCTAAATGTACTCCAAATCATTCCAAAATAACCCCAGAATTATTTCAGAATTGAATGGGAAAGTTCATTTTTTTTTAGTTTACCAGATGTAACTATTATAGCATATATATATATATATATATATATATTTATATATGTTCATAAATATAGGTCCATAAAAGATATCCATCGCCATAACTTCTTTTGAAGATATTTAAATAAGATGATAAAAATTATAATCCATCAAGTTTTCCTTGTACTTTTGCTTTTTAAATTTTCAAAATGATAAATGATATGAATATTCAAAGATCAGTCTTTTTCCAATACCTTCAAAAAAAAAAGAGTATGCCAATGGGTATATTTTTATGAATCTAATGCTAACAGTTATAGCTAAAAACTAAAAAGAAGAAAAAAAGAATTTTCAAGATAAAATCTGAAATAATTCTGGGGTTCCTTTGAATTGGGTATATTTTCTATTCACCAACTATAAATGTATACACATTATCATTTGAAGTATCTGACACAATTATTTTTGAATATGTACTTCTATGTACTTCCCTAGATCGAATGCATAAATTATTCATATTAAACTATTCATATTTTTTGTATTTTAACAACTTTAGTAAAAGTCTAAAAATATTTTAAAAATGCCGGTAATACAGGACCTCTTAAGACGTCGGAAATGTCTAAACCCTTTTAATGATTACTTTTTAATACAGTGTGCATAAAGTGCGACCTTTACTTATTTGAATGGAAAATAATTATTTTAATGCATTATATAAATTGTAATACAAATTTTGTATAAAGCACGCGTATAATTTTATAAATATACAGTATCATTACTTTATCGTAAATGGAACGACCCCCTTTGTTCAAGTGAATGATAAAATGGAATTATAACGCAAATGTCGCCTTCAATCTCCTTCGGCAATGCATAAAGGAATGCCTCAGATAACGGAATTCTCACGAATGATCGCCGACGTCTTATTGCCAAGCTTACGGATGCAGTACTGCCAGATGACGTATCTCGGTAATTTTGAATCTGTATGCAGCCAATGAGAAATCCCCTCACCAATAACGTTCTAGCATTATGATGCAAATTACATGGTAACACGAATTAGTTCCCCGTTATCGTACCGATATCTCGATTCTCGAATGTCGTCGCTGCGTGGTCGAGCAGTGCAAATCTTCGGAAAAAGAAGTTGAGTACACAGTTGCAGAGCTTTTAAAAATGTGCTTTCAATACTTTATTATACCGCCGTCATTAATCTCTATCCAAGAGAGCGTGCCATGGGTGTGACTATAGAAGATCGAAAATCGGAGTTCTATATATGATATTATTAAACTGTATTGCAACAATAAAAAGAGATTATTGTTATTGCTTTCTTTTCTTGAAATGATAACTCTGACGTCATTACTACCGCGTTGTCTTTCGAACGTACCTCAAAAATGAGTTTTTATCTGTTGTAATAAAAAAGACGGACAAGTTTTTCAATTCTCATCGAGGATTCCGATTCAGAAGTTCAAGTTATACAACGACTGACTAGATTTTCAGAATTCATAATGATAATTCAATATGGCACATCTATTATAGCGGATCTTTTTACTCTATAAAAGTTTAAAACATAGTTCGCGTATTTGACTATATAGTAAAAAAAAAACAGAAGTCAGTTTTTGAGGTTAGAAACCCTTGAATTATAATATTGGATTCGGATTCAGCGATCAGACTGATCCCCCGGACAAAAACTTATTGTGGGACTATGTAATTACGTTAGATTTGATTTAGCAGAGCACTAACAAAAAGGAAATAAGAAAGAGAACATATATATTATGTTGGTCGTCATCAGCAATGATGAACTGTAAATTGAGAATGTTTGATTATTAAAATTTTATTTTTCAAATATGCAATAAGGTAATTGAATTTGTATTAATTGACTCGAAACATTTTGGGAATTCCATTTCTCGATGGAGATTCGTATAGGTTATTGATGATTGTGAATAATCAGAATTATTATATAGAAAATGGTGGATTCATTAATATTATAAAACTATGGCCGATATAGTGGTATAGTGCGTAGATATAAATATAAAACATATATGTTTCAGGATTATGAAACTTTACAGTTCTGCATAAAATTCATGCATGAGCTTTTGTTTCACTGATTAATCGATCATTTAATCGTAACATTAAAATCGCTACATCTTGTCACTTTGCAATATCAATTATCAAAAGTATTTGAAAGTCGACAATCATGAAAGTAAAATATTATATTGAAATGTCGATTAATGCAAAGTGTCCCATTTGTCACTCAAGACTCGTCTTATTTCACGTTTCGAAAAATGAAATTCACCGCTACCTTTAAGCTCATCCCACTTCAGGCTTTCAGACGACGATGTAACGGTAGGTAAAAATATTCGCCACAAAGTTTGTTCCTCTCTTCCAGTGGGTAAATTAATGCGAGCGCGCTCCTGCGAAATCTCGAAGTTGAGTCGGCGTGAGCAAAATAACGACTCGCATTATTAACGACGTTTAATTAGTGTCAGCCAGGGTTGCACGGGGCCTCGAAAGCAGGAAGGCGGAAAGGCAGCGGGCAGCCAGGGGTGCGCTCGGGCGTAATCAGCAGCAGACAGGCACATACCGGCCGTTCGCCGCCGCGGGTGCTTCTCACCCGTACTGTATAGAGTGTGGGATAAGTAATTGACTAGACACATTCGACATTGTTTTCGACATGTCCATTATCGGATAATTGACTTGAGGCTTTTCAATGCGTCGAGAGAACGTAATTTTCGGCAACATCATTTCGAGGTACATTTTTACTGGACGTTCGAGGATAGAAGGTCCGTGAACATTTTTTGAATAAGATGTCAGGTCTTTCATCTAGAGAAAAAAAAAAGTGCCTACTTGGTTTTGTCAAATGTTAAAATATAAGAATGTAACCAGATTCAAGAGAGCACATTGCAGGCCAAAATGATAATTCATTTCATCCGTATATTCCTGGAATATTCAGAATGATGTCCCGTCATATTCTGCATCAATATTCCTAGATTCGTACTCCAAAATCTAGGCCGCAGGTTACTTTACTATTCATCCCCCTCTCCGTAATTTTAATGTAATATTCTACAAGAATACTCGTAATGCGCTAATGTATGATTTTTTGATTACGAGGGAAGCTTATACTGATTATCTATCATATTCCTGATTTGTATATTTTTTAAAATATTCTACCCGAATTTACCAACCTCGCTCGAAAGGAATATGCACGCACGAAGTGGCGAATACAGGAGGAAAACCTAGGAGCTTTTTGATGCAGTAGTAGCCTACTTGATGCTTGCGGTGTCGGGCGAGTTAACATGACTGAGAGCGCTTAACAGACGACGACAAGTCGTTCGTTCATTTAACGAGCGGCGAGATAAAGCGCGGCCAAACTTTAATATATGTCAGTGGCTCGTAGCCTCTGTACACGAGCCATCAAGTGTGCAGCCAGCGCTCTATGCGAAAGTAACGTGGCTGCCAGCGAAATGAAAACGGAAATGACGAGCCAGTAAAACATGTTTGGATGACGAAATTGGTGTGCACTTGCTGCCATATACTATTGTCTTCGTGGTCTTTTGGAATTCACGGACTTGCTACTCAAGTGTCTATGAGCCAAACGTTTGGTTGAATGTCGATCATTAAAACTTCGATGTCACGTATATATATATACGTTTTGAATTTTAGCCGTAACTATCGAGCCATCCAGTAGAAGTGGGCGTGTATGGTCGGTAAACGGAACTTCCTTGTATAATGATGATGATGATGATATTGGTGATGAAAATGCCATATATATATGGGCAAATCCACGAAACTTTTATCGTTCAGTCTCTAAATTACTTTTTTTTTTTTAATAATTTAAAGCCCAATTTTGTCCTTGAGAATATGTATTGATATATACTGTAGAAGTAATAATTCACTGATGACTCATTTTTACTTAACGGCGTTAAAGCGGTACAACAATACTATATTTATAATAAGCAAGTCTTCATAATCCTAGAACCCTTTAAACGCGAAATATCATTCCTTCAATAATGATTATACGATCCTAGGATTGCATGATCATACAACATCAAATCCCAATATCAACAAACGATCATAAATTCATTTATAAATCTGGCCTTGGAATAAAAATCATGAATCTTTAAAAGAAAATTTTATATTTTAATATATTTAAAAACCAAAAATCTTTTAATCAAGAAAATACAACTTCAAAACTCCATGATTCAGTAACTCTGTAACTCAGTAAGGTAGCTGTGCAGACGATTACATGTTAATAAAGTGTTTAAAAATTCAAAATGAGTAATTAATCTGGATTAACAATCTTAGTGAAGAGAGAGCATTGGCAAACTTGTCAAGATAATGGAATATTTCCAAGTATATTGAAAAATACGTAAGGATAGAGTGTAAAAAGTAGAAACGTGAATGAAAAACTGATGCTACATTTCTATATGTATATATTCATAGAGTATATATCTATTATTCAATTGTTAATGAAAAATTAATATTTTATTGCAGAAGCTAGTAATACTGCGAGTTTAAAATTTAGTTCAATCGTTAATTTTTATTCATGTTTTGACGTAGGTCACGTTACAGTCAACTGACTAAATAGGTCAGAATTACTTGCGCCATGTTTCATTAGACTTAAACCAGGAGAGCTTTTAACGCGTATGCTCACATCCTCATTCGTTTTACAATGGCTTCTCTTTATTTAAACGACAGTGCAACTTTAAGCCCTATGGATTTTTAAGTCCATAGGGGGTTAGGGCTTTTGTGAAATAGCGTACTTGTACGACGATATATACCATGAAGAAGAAACGGTTATGAACCGCGGTTTTTCACTTAAGTGTATATACGTTCAGGTACTTTTAACATGTACATTTACTTATTTTTAACAAATCTTTGTCGCTAACCAAAATTAATTAATATTAAAGGTTTTAATGGAAAATACTGTATTCAACTGAATTCATAATAACTTTTGCCTTCAAAAGAAACAGTTATTGGAATATTATATTGAAAGCTCGTTTAAAATTACGAAAACAAATAAACGGGGCCATAAAAATCTCTCATGCGTACAATTTCATTTCGACAATCGATTTGAAGATTGGCCTAAAATTTTTCAACTACCTGGACCAAGCTCTAAATTTCCATTGGAACAATTGTTTTATGATTGCGAGTTATCCGAATGTCAAAAGAGAAATTCTCCCACCATGCGCAGATATGTCGCCGACAAAAATTTTCGGTCCATCGTCGTTCGACGAAAATACATTTCACGTGTCTGTGTTACACCGCCGCGCTTACATGTGTCCATTGTCGGCACATTAAATTGTGGTAACTATATATAGGGGCATAATAGCAATGCAAAGCAAACCATAGAGTGGTTATCGCGAAAATTGCTATCCGTCACCAAAGTGTCGTGGAAATGGCAATTCATTTCTCTGCATACATACACTGGGTCACATTCGGGTTGGTCGGATTGCCGGGAGGCGTTTTGGAAGCCTCCGGAGAATACCGCGCACTGCGACACCAAATTGTCTCATACCAGACTGGCTACCGCTGTTTGTTTATAACATTACTGCCCCTAATTTATCGTCCCATCTGTTAACCGACGATTACTTTTCCTTTAAATGTTACCAATTTTATGACTTTACCGAATGTACCTGTAGAGTAAACGACTCTTTAAATTATTCATAATACTGGGAAGCTCGTTTATGGAATGGAAGATAAGCCAATTTACACAGTATGCATATTTCCAAATATAATACATGCAACTAATTTAGTTACAGCAGTTTTTATAGTGGAATATTTACATTTTGCAGACGTGTATTCGACGATAAAATTTTTTTTTAAGTTTCTAATTATTTTAAAATGTTTACATTCTTTTCATATATTTTCACTATGTAGAAAACATGTGCAATGTATAATTATCAAATATTTATTTAATATATTATTTAAATAAAAAATAGAGGAAATATCAGTAATGAAAACTGGATAGGCATATATGTTATTATTTTCAAAATTAAAACCAAATCAAAAAGAATTGCCTACGTGCAAAAAAAAAGGAAATCAAATTCTTAAACGATTTTGTATCATATAAATTTTTGTCTACATTAAAAATTGAGCTTGACGTATGATTAATAAAATTAATATAGTCATCAAGTCAAACGATCAAATTTATTAAAGAGGAAGGGAATCAGAATTGTTCAAAGTGATATCACCCTTTATTTAATTTAAATACTCTAAACGTCAAAATAATCAAAAGTTTTTGTTCACGAACTATCGGATTTTCGAAAATCTTAAAAACTATTTTAAGATGTAAAATTCATGCCAAAACTTTGTTTCAAGAAAAGTTTAGCATTAAAAAGTCGACTATATTTTATTGCAGCAATAACACGTCTCATGAATGACATCAATAAATGTGATAATGTGATGCAAAATTAAGTTGATTTCTGAATGTATATATATATATATATATATATATATGTGATCTGCGTAATAGAGTAAATAAACGTTAAGTATCTACAAAATCAATATTAGCTGCAGTATGCAATGAGAAATTCCTTTTTTTACATCTGAATTTTGTAATAATTGGAGAAATTATTTAAGGGTATACTTTTTTACATTGTTTAATTTCCATCAACAATTTCTTTAACATTTGTATACAATTACATTTTTTACTGTGAAAATATGCGAACTTTGTTTACCTTGGTTTTGTGTACACTTGGTTTTCCAGTCGTTGCTCGTTCACAGAAAAAAAGTAAGTATTATTTTTAGTGATTCTAGCTTCAAATTGAGAAAAATTTATAAAGAATGAATAATCAGAATGAAAGAGGAGTTTTACTCAATTCCTTATTATTGTATACGATAGAATAGACAAACGAAAAAAAAGTATGACCAATGCACTTCATGTCACAGGATTCAGTTTTATGTTCAAGTATCCCAGTTTTTCATCCCTCGCTTCACTAGTTCGGTAGTTACCTCTCAATTTTTCGAGAGGATAACAATTTTACAGGAGATCGCATCAAAGTATAGATGTAATTAATTTCGGAGAGCACGTTTGACGACATGATGTAAACGCCGTTAATCAGTCGCAATTATACGGTTGGTTGGATTACGAGTTCGTCTTTATCGGTAAAGTGTTCTTCTACCGAAGCTTTTATAGTTTATTGAAAGTCCATCCATAATATAAATTGGCTTCGAAAATACAAGCAATTGGATAAAAAGTAATTTCGATGGTAATTCTAAAAATTTGTTTATAAAATCAGAAGTCTATTATGTTTATGGGTGTTTTTCACGAATTATTTAAGTCATGTATGCGCAAGTAGATTTCATCATTTTTCAATTAGGTCCGTTTCAATAGCAATTTTTAAAGCCATCGAAACAACGATTATACGAGAAACAAAAAGCTGAATAATCGATTACGACGACGGAAACGCCCTCGTTGTAGGTTAATTATTTAAGAGAATCATATTTGTTATTAATCAAAACTGGTAAATATATACATTTGTCATAAATTAGCAGAAACAATTATTATTTGTATTCGTGTATATTTTCCGGTTTTCAGAAGAACTCGAACTGTAATTATTGATGAGTAATTAATTGAATCGTATTAAATTATTAATATCTGTACAGTAGATATTAACGCTGCATATATATTATATTAGTTGGAGGAGGCTTTTACACCAAATCTACCAATACAAGTAGAGGTTCAATATATTCAGTCTGGGAATTTCCACAGTTTGTAATTATTCAGTCATTATGCGTCCTGAATAATTATACTTAGTACTTTGAGATCATTGCGATTAAGCAGTTCTGTACAAACCATTTTCTGTATTACCTTTCGAGCAATTTTACTTGTTCAATAAATTAAAAATTACTTTGTCCCGATTTAATATTAAATTAAAACCGTATCTAAATTCAAATTAAATTGTATGTCAAAAAGTCATATTAATTCGTTATTTGTTAAGTGCATTTACGGGTTCGAAACATTTCCTAGTATTAAAAACGAATTGAAATAGAAAATAACTTTGTACAGAGCGATGAACATCAATAATAATTATAGTGTACAAATTCTGCTCCAATAACTTTCTGATCTTTCTATTTAAATCGTTATAATGAAGTTATATTTCGGAAAATCTACAGTAATACATCTTATCATCGGTGATTTCAAAATTCACTTGTGAACAAAAGGTCGTTTTTCATTTTTTTTTTAACGCGCAATGCTATTAAAATTCAAGTTCAAATCGATTGAAACGACTCGGGATATTGTCAGGTTCAGCAATTTCACGCTAAATTCATATATACATATATATAACTGCAGTGAACAAACAGCGATAGCCCATTATTTCCAATTATAAATGAAACGCTTCGAACCAGGAATATTTGGTGCCGCAGTGCGCGTGGCATGCCCAGAGGGCCACCAAAACGTCAGATTCTTGTCCAAATACGCTGCACCAAACCGAGAATTTCGCCCGTGGGTGATTTATCACTCCAAACCGCGCCACTTAAAGCTGAAGTTTCAAACGTTCCTATGTTGCGTTGAATTTTCCGTTTTTTTTTTTTACGACAAAATTGAAAAATTGAGAATGTTGTAACTTTACCTAGAAGTAATTAACATAATTTTTAGACAACTTGCTGAATTCAAGAGTCATATTTGCATATTATGCTACAAGTAGGAAAAAAGTCTCACGTGATTTTGTATGTAAAATCTATTGAATGGTTATATTTTAAAAATAATAATATTAATTTGTTACATGACTATATAACTATGTTGTTAAATTATACACTTCAATATAACGTATTTTTCGATAATGACTATTTACTACAATAATGTTCATTATACAGATGAAATAGTATTTTATGCAGCACCTGTATAAAACGCGACTTCACGCACGGGAGGCAATATCGTCGAGCAAGCTTCGGAATTCCATCAGTGTGAAATGATGTTTTACGCGCTAAAAACGATGCGTAAAATCGAATGTATGCGCATACTTTATATCGAAAATGAATTTAGTTATTGATGAATGTTCATTCATCCGGATAATTTTAAAATTCTGAAATATGTCAATTTAAACTTTTTAAATGGATTAAATACATTAAAATTTAACAAATTATATAAATGCAAATACTTTTAATGTTTAAGGGTAGTTTTAATTTAACTCAAACACACTTAAGAACGGGCGCGCCTTTTATATCAACACTATACGCGGGATGCTATTTTTATTGAAATTAACAATTTACAGAATTAAAGGTATTTTTATCTGATTGCTTTTATTATCATTTATTCTTCGAAAAACAAGGTATATTTAGATTTAAAATATAAATAATGTAACGTGAAACGTACTCATTTCTGAACATTGCATTAATGTCTCTTTTTAAAACCACAATATTGTATGAGTATTTTCATTAAAAGTCACATACGTGTAGCACATATGGTTACATAGGGATAATTTACACTATATTGTAGGTCGGTAAGACATTGCTAATTTTCATATAAACTTATTCACGTTGCATGCTCCGATGTAATTTGAAAGTGCATTTAAAATTGCAGAGAAATTCCTAATGTGATTAAAATTGTAATTTCGCACTTCACTCACATATACAATCATCCGTGAGTTTCTATCACTCTTGACAACAATACGAGAACTTTCTACTCATTGTGGGATTAAAACTTCAATTATTAGATGAGTAAATAGCATTACATTCATGTTTACACGAATTACAAATTCGCTACTGATATAAGTACATGCACAACCTACGATATTTAAGGAAATGTTAACTTTTTTAATCACTTTATTAAAACTGAATATAAATGACAGCATATATAAATCAAAATTTAGTGTACCGAATTGGATCACTTGTTCAACATGGAGAATAATGGGTTATTGGATTGTAAAGTACGTAAAATGAGACTCGTTTCGATTAAGTAAATTTTCAAATCATTCTGTAATTCAAATGAATAATTCGTGTTCGGTTAATAGTTTTTTATTTTAGTCACGAAAGGATGATTTTAAACATTGAATAATGAGATGTGGTTTTATGAAATATGACTTGAAATTTTTGATTAGTCAACTTTGGAATGATTCGTGTAATGTCACGCATTTAGCGTCAGCTGTAATATATGTACATGCGACGAATACTGAGTGTCCATCATTCGTAAGTAGCTGGACATCCAATGTATGTCCAATTTTCGTCCACGGTCCAATTGACGAAAACTGGACGAATCATGGTCTTTCAGTGCTAATTGGGATGTAGTTATAATGTAACTCATACCACTGCCAAAAATAAACAACGAAATCAATTAAAGACCAATAGTTGCATTCATCATAAGAGCCAATAATATATACATGTATCGATCAGATTGTTCGTTTCAACAAATGTGCACAGGATGCGACAATATTTCCCCTAGCGCCTGGCAGCGTAAATCTCGAAACAGAAATAGCGAAATTGACTTATATATAAACAGTCAAGTTCGCGTACTATGTAGTGTTTGCATTTGCATCATGTACCTAGCATGCGGGCACAGAGTAAACATCGGTTTGGAAATAAAAAGACCTTGGCTCGAGACGAACGAACGACGGTTGCCTTGGTTAAGGAAAGAGGCGCAGCCTGCAAAAGTTGGAAGCAGCCGCGAGCAACCCTCTCGCGGTTTTAACGGAGCCGGTTTGACCCGGCGGCCTACATACGTTCTTCACGCCCCGGCGCGCATTAAGTCCCCAAGAGAATTTTTCACCTCTAACCATTTTCCCCCTCCATCTCTCTCTGTTACACTCTTATATTTCCACGCTCTCCAATGATTTCCCCTGAACCGACACAGTCCAATTGCTGGAAAAGTTATGTCCCCACCACATCTTCGACCTTCAAAATTTTCGAGTGGTGATGAATTCGACCGCTACAATGTGTCCCGAGGCGGCGCACTATGTGAATTCATCGAGTCGTCGTAACTTCATTCGGAAAATGGTGTTTTTCAATACCTTCCTTGAAAAGAGGAGAGCTCTCGAGAGTATTTCATCGGATAGGCGGTAATCACTGCTTTAATAGGCAATCGCTGTCGAGATAGCGGCATTGAACCACCGCCATGACATTCGAGGTAAAATGGTTGCTAGCACTCTCCGACCAACAAGTACACTATACGCGATGAAATTAGCATATTTTCCCAGAAGCTCGTATTTCGCGTGCAAAGAAAGAGAAAGGGGTAGGAAAAGGTACGAGTTAGCAAGAACTTTCGTTTTGTACAGTTGTCTACTTTTCGTTTCTTTTTCTCTCGTTCTCTTTCCGTTCATGGTCTCCTCCTCTGGCGCACGGTCGAGCCACGGCAATTATCCCTCTGGCAGATTTCTACTTAGTTGCCCCTCTTATACCGGTCTCCTTCAGCCTCAACTTAAAAAAAAAGTGATTCGCCTGCTTTGCATTTTTCTTCCTATACTTTTCCCCTACTTTTTCCAGCGTTCTACTCGCTATTTCGCGTTTTATAAATAAAATATGAGGTGGAACAACCCTTTAATTCGGTGACGTTTACACAGGAAGGGAAATGTGTTCAAAGGAAGTGGCAACTGTTTTCATTTCGTTGGATACGTTTCTGTTATTTAATGTACAAATGGTCAGTATTTTATCTTATTGGTTACATTCAAAAACGATTCACATGGTAGTTGTTTGATTATATCTTGCTTTTTGGTTACGGAAATACAACACTATATTATTAATAGTTAGGTGATAAGTTAATTACCGATAGTAACTATGGTGGACAAATTAGTAATGAGTATAGTTGCAGTGTCTGATCAGTTCAATGTTCATCGTTGCCGGTTTTATATTTCGTATACAGTACAAAACCCGTCCATTGGCACCCTGTCAACTGGTCATCTAGATAATATATGACCTAACGTCTCTCGGTACCCTATACCATCAAGTGAATCGTGATACTTTCGGCCTCCTTACTGTTCTTTTAACCCGTCACCTTGTCATCGCATGAAAGGTGAAACATTCGTAATTACTCTAATCTATAGTTAAGTGTCTCCGGCGTTTACTTCCTCCGCTCTCGTACGCAATCGAGGAAATAAAAGTTCCTCCAAAACTACGAATGAAAGCTGAGACCTGCAAATACAGGCGCCGAAAAAGAAGAAACCGTTCGTCTTCTTCGTTCTCGACATCCCAGTCGCAGTTTGGTTATTTGTAATGGAGCCAAACTCTTTTAACAGTTAGCCGACCTCATCCTCGAGCTTTGTCACGGCTCTTTTTCGCGACATTCTTCGACTCTGCCCGCATTAACGCCAGGGCGATCACTAAACAACTATAGCCCCGGCAGCTCAACAAACTTCAACTTTCCTACGCCCGGAGTGAGCTAACTTCGAGACCAGTGAACTGCGGAGGACGACGAAGTTTTCCTTCCACTCGCTCAAGACACTCCCTGGTCGTCGACTCCACTTTCTCCGTTGCTCTCAATATCTTTTCATTCTATCTCCCTCTCGCATTGCCTCTTTTACTCTTTTGGTCTTTCCATCTTCGTTCGTTTGCTCTAGCTGCTATACCCTTCGCACTTTTCCGCACCTTTCCTTTCTCCGTCCGAAGTTCAAAGTTTTTATTCATGCGTCTTTCTTTCTCCAGCTATTCATACCCGTAAGCGTGCGCTTTCGCGATTAACTGTGGCTTTCATTGGCGTATGCGACTTGAATAAACAAGCGGAGGATTCCCGCATTTCCTAACCGCGCCATCGGCGAGCATAACCTTGTAATTTTCCCTCGGGGGATGAACGAGTCTGTGAAATTACGAAAGGACTTTGGGTTCGATGAAGGTGAAAGCGAGAGGTGAAATGGTGGGTGATGTGTACAACCCTGATGCGATGGGGAATTTGGGGGCGTGGGGAGATTAGGGAGCGTAGATAAAAACAAATGTATATAACGATGTTCGTAGTAGGAGGCTAAGAACATTCCCATTGCGTCTGACTCGAAGCCGCATCGAGGGTGGCACGCTGTTTAATTATAACTTTCTCGAAGAGCTCGTGCGGGAAATTCTCTATGTACGCTGGTAAGATAGAGGGAGATGAAAACGCCGAAAAGTTATAATTATTAAAGGGAAACACCTCGCGGGATAGAAATTGTTGGAAATGACATCGCCGCCATTGGATTTACTCGAGCACTGCGCGCACTCCTTATCAATTTAAATGCTCGACTATCTGCTGCATTAATGCATCCTCGCGATAAGCACGTCGGGAAGATAAGAACGGCGGTATTGATTACGTGTTTAAAAGACCAGTTCCTCGCATTACGTAATGTCTACTAATGGCCTCTGAGGTCTACAAACGATTAAGAAGCATTCTCTGTGAAAGGTTCAAAGTTTCGAGCGTGTTATGGCCTTTCGGAACTTAATTAAAATAATATAAAACCAATATTTTTATTTCTATTTTATCGCATACAGTATATTTATTATTATTCATATTCTACTTTGGAATTGATTCTATTTAGTTTTAACCCTTTTGGGGATTCGTTTTTCTTCACGTGGAATTCCGTTGAATTTTATTGCACTCGTGCGTTTTCGAAGTCGCAGATTACGAATCTGTCCTTAGATTTCCAAAATTCAAAATGGCATATCCAGAATGGAGGGCCAAAATACAAAAAAGCTATTCTTATACAAAATCACAGCGTAACGTCTGACCAGTTTCAGATGTTTTCACTTACTATTTATAGTGTATTTTGCTCTTGTATGTAAAATGGCCGATCCAAAATGGCGACCGAATAACAGTCTACAAAAATGTTCGACTCGTGCATTCTTCCGTATTAGTAGAATTCATAAAATTAGAAAAGACAATAGAAAAAGGTTACATATATCGTGGTGTTGATGAAAATCATTATTCAAATCATCGTTTCTGGGACGAAACATACACATATTTTACGATAGATTATTTCTTAGTTTACTCCGTTCTTGACACATTTCACAAACACGATAAATACAATTGCTTAAACATTTTTCAGCAGTAATGTAAATGATTGTTTTATTTAGTATTTTGTATTTATTTCATGCAATGAGTCATTTAAAAAGCTTTAAAAAGTGTAAACTTTCATAGATAAAAAGTTAATTTTATCATAAAAACGTCATTATATATATCCTTTAACAAAAATGTAATTAAGTTAAATTAATAAGCATGTTTAAATTTAAACGTATTAAAAGTAATGTAGAATGCAGTGTAGAATAATGTATACGACGCTCTCGCATTCCCTTAAAGAGAAACGAACACTTATAACGTTGAATTATATGATGTAAATTATATTAAATTTAAATGAATTTGCAGTGAGTTCGTAATATTTACATTATCAATATTGTATAAATATAATATAATCGCAACATATAATATATAATATTACAGTTATAAACTGATGCAATATATAATAAATTTATTATTTATTGTAATCAATATCGGAAGCTCAATTGAAATGTACGTCAATAAAAACCGTACAAAAACAATGACAAATTTACAGATACTTTCAATAATAATAATATATAATATCATCGCAATACAATGCGGTCGTACAAAGTGGAAAATATCAATAACAGACCTCGAATAATATGGTATTGTGCCATAAATTCGCTTATTTCAAACACATTCATTGTTTCGGAAATCTAGTAAATTCCTCTTTATATACCCGTTTTGCAACGAATAAATTCCAAATGCCAGATAAATTAGTTTTAATGAAAATTAAGCCCCCAATCGAACGTTTACGGTTTATGAATCCTTTCAATTAAAACAAAATATTATTTTTAATATCCCCATGAAATATATCGTTTTGAATGTCTTACGTCCGATTAGGTTCAGTTCGTACTACTTAATGTAAGCTTTCTACGCATGAACTGTTGGAGTTTTTTGCAATCCATATATATATATATACACACACATATCTATATATATATATATATATATATATATAGATATAGATATGTGTGTGTGTGTGTACATGGTGTACAAATTCTATTAAATTTTGTATGTAACATATGTATATATATACACAAAAGTGTAGAATTATATATGTTAAGCAGTATAAATTCTTTTTATAAAGTCGACCTTTACTCTTATTCCATATAATTTTCTTAACTGCTCTTTTTGTTTTTAGTTTTACAAGAAACTCATCGTTTGCAATGTTCACATATTCAGGGACCACAGACCAACGTATTACATAATTCATAAACTAAATTATATAATATTAAAAGTGTCTATTAAATGCTACTTTTCCATTTCTGATTCTTCGCAATCAATGACTCCATAAACGTATATTTATAGAGTGATAGAGAGAGACAGAGAAAAGTAGTGGGTTTACGGCTTTAATTTTACCGGTTTATTCATTCAATGATTTTAAATTTTTGACATGTATAAAATGTTGTATTCACATAAACTCCAATAGGGTAGTTGTGTGTCAAAATTATTATTTCATTATCATAGGATAACGATATTATTTTTCATTTGAAAACCGTTACTATTAAAATTCTATTAATATCCTTTATACTTAAGTTAATGCCATTAAAAAATGTATAAATCAATAGTAATTGATTGACATTATATGGATCACGTCGTCTTGAAAACCTCGAGAAAGCTGCGGTAGTAAGAACAAGAAATGATCAATCGATATAAAAATAGATGCAAGACCTGAAGAAAGAGTTCAAATGACTATATGCTCGGTTAAACAATTAGACTAGCAGGTTCATTGATAACGTCGTTGTCATTTTTCACATGTTCATAATGTACCCTTTACTCAATTACAACCTTCTGTAAAGGAAGGCAGGTCGCAGAATCAATTTAAAGAAAACACAATACATTTTTCACTACACAGAGACGAACAAAATGAATGCAGTTTTATTACATATTAATGAGATAATATAGTAATCGATTCATATTATATTAATGACAAAGATTACATAGATGGTGGTTTTCAATAAATATAATGAGATACGATTTAACAATTTTCAACTTTATTTTGTATTAACAATTTAAAAAACGCCTGATTAAATGTCTGTGCGGAATATTTCATTTCATTAACGACATTTTACTTCAGTATTTTCTGAATTCGTATTTTGGTTTTGTAATCCCATAATAAACGTGAATTTAATACTTTTTAGAATCATTCGCGTATTCCACAAAGTTTGAATCCTTCATTAGATGAAAGTCCCTACCTTATTAAAAATTACAAGAGGGTTTATCAGCATTGTATTACATATGGTGAAGTAACTGTGTGATTTCTTCATGTCTCATGGAATATTCACCTACGCGGGAATCATTCATGCGGAAGTTAGTTATATAATCTGACATGTGCTATAAAAAATCATCGTATGATAATAAAATATAAATTTTGTTAAAACAATCGAATTATAAATTATTGAAAGGATCTGAATATAGGCCTTAACAAGTAAATACGTATCTGATTTGTCTTCGAATATTTTATTTTCAAAATCTTTTCATAACCATGGTGTATTTGTTACATAATAGTCATATGTTGGATTTGCTGGGAATCTAAATAGAAATATGTAAAGTTATGAACTGTAATGGATGGATGACAATATTTTGGACTATGATCCCCGTATCATTTTCCTCCTTGGAAAACCTCTTCTTTGGAATTTAGAATTGATATATGGTCAAAGTATAAGACCATTGTTACAAACTTTATTTTATGCAACTAATGGTGGCAGTTCATCAACAGGACAGATCACAGTTCCAAATTCCTATTCAATGAGCTTTTTGCACTATTAGATGTATAATTCGTTGAAATCAATACCTGCTTAAGTAACATTAAAAAAAATCGAATGTTATAAACCCAAAGAAGGAAATTATTAACCGGTAACTACGTACGAAATGAATTAAATGATAATTCGATCCAGCTAAGAAAGTCTTCAACTCGGCTCATTTAACCGATAAACGGACCGATCAAAAATTACGTTCCGAGAATAAAAGAATAAATTCGAACAATGTAGGTAAAAATCGATGACATTCCGACGTAGTTACAGCAACTTTCGGTAATTAAAGCGCATCAAGGATGCCCGCAAGTCGCATCCTTGATGAGCCATCCGAGCACACCGACTATAGAGGAGGATCTTACGAGTAGTCGTAAGCGGAAGAGAGAAAAACGAAAGCAATTTGCAAGCAATCAGCGTGGAACGCTGTTGAACCCGTTGCCGGCCTCTGTGCATGGAGTCGCTAACCAGCGAGCACTGGTTCAACCAGGACGATGCGTCCTGCGGGACACACTCTTGGCTATGTCTGAAACTTTATCCAACCTCTCCCCACGCCATTTGCCTCCGTCTCCCTTTGGCTCACCCTACCACCGAGTGCCCACTGACTGACCCCGCTTTACGAAATTCTCTCTCTCTCTCTCTCTCTCTCCCTTGTGTACTATCTTCGTCTCTCTCCATTGTTCTCTCGATGTTTGTCTTTTGCATTATCGTACTCGACTGCTCGCCCATTTTCTTGCAACAGCGGCCCGCATTTTTAGACAGTGTTATGCCGCTGGTAGTTCTGTCACTCGGTTCCTGTCGCGTCGAAGAACTCTCCACTTCCGGTGGACCGTAGTGATCGCAGTTGCTCTTAAAGTCCGACTTGCCCTTTTGGAATGCTGGTTTGGGGTACATTTTGGCAAGCCCCACGTCTTCCTCCGGATATTTTATTTTTGCCTTGGAAACTCCCCGACTCGTACTTTCTTTGCCGATATACTGGCATCTCGCAAATGACACGAGCGCTTGTGGAATAGAGTGCACTCGCATCTCTTCGTTAGCCAGAAGAGAAGACACGTTCGATTTATATATAATGCCTGTTTGTATCCCTTTTAAAAAGATCTCGATGAACGATAAACGACTCTTTGCGTATTACAACCGGAAAGATGTAAAGAAAGATGTTTTCGCGATAAATTGAAGTTTCATCATGATTAAAGATACAAAAGCAATTTCATTAAGTGTACTCTCATTAAATTATCGAACAAAAGGAGAATTTATTGACATATACATATTGCCGGGTGCGTAGCTGGCTGAAGTTGGCTACGGCACTGGCAAATAGTTTAATTACATCTGCATATGCGTTTATTCTCAACATGCAAACAGTTTACACTAAAGTTGATAATTGCTATCAAGTTTGCACACACCTTGGTTTACCTCTGACGTTATTATTATACTTTATTCTACTTTTGATCGTACGTATTGTATTTTTAAGTTGGTCAAATTAAAAGATACATTTAAAATGTATTTAATTTTATACACATATATTTTAGTATATAAACTCTAAAGGAAGCGATGGCGACTATCCAATTTAATACACTTATTATACTTTCTAACAAACATCTATACTGTTCCGTACTCCTTTCAGGTGCAGAACTTCTGCATTAATGCATATTATTACACCATCCTACTGCTTGTTACTATGCACGGATCGTTTCTAGTCAACACTGCCGTGATATTAATACTGCGTCTCAACTCTACTCGTTCCTACGATTTCCGAATGTATCGTTAGTAGAATTCATAGCATGACACATAAGGCCCCGTCCAGAGCCCTGCCGAAAAATTCTATACTATAGGGATGTACCAATAATATTATAATGCAGAAGCAATAATTAACAAATTTTTTTGAAATAATTTACGACGCTCAAGGAATAAGGTACTAAGTCAGAAATGAGTTGAAGGGATCCGCGTTCTTATCACTACTTGGGTTTTATAGCTGCTGTAAAAGCTCGCAACAATCTAAATTCGACTTCCTGTTCGCCGAGGCCCATCTGCGGATAACTGCCGCTATTTTCCGCGCTTTTACACCTAACATACGTTCTTACTGGATTTATCTTCCAGGGTGTATACTCTCGATTCGGTAAGAGATTTGGTATATCTCCCCAAAAGTGCACATATATCTTTATCGTTAGCTCCGAAACTCCAGAAGAAATCGTGATGTATGAACGTATCAACCTAATTCGAACACGGCATTGTTTGTCGGATCAATGTTCAGTCGCGAACTTTCTCTCGATAGAAAGGCTATGCCCGCTTAATACCTACGTTTAGTTCAAGAAATCGAAGTAGTCGATTAGAAGTTCCCTTTTTTTCGAATAATCGGAGAACGAGATGTCTTACAAAAATACTAAGCTTTATATCCGTTCGCAATTAAAAAACTCGCCAATTCTAACATAAAATAAAAAAATACAAAAAAATAAAAAAAAAAAGATTTTTTTTTTTAAATGTAACAAAAGCTAAAATTGTAGAAAGACGTTTTAAGTTAGCTAGATTTACTCAAGTCATTACACTAGACATAATTGAACACTCGAAAATAAATGCGCATACATTGCGAGTAAATATCGACTGGATATACATTTATGTACCCGGCGAAATATTTACAAGCGCGCTAATAACGAGATTCGACAAATGGAATTACTCGCGCAGCTGCAAACTTTATTCCCATTCATCGTGACTTGTTATTATACGACGCTTTTTCGCAAATAACTCCACAGTGACCGACAATCCATCCTAAATAATTAATCCGCCAGGCGAGCACGAAATTTTCGCGAACCTGGTTGCGCGAGCGCATAGTCTGGGCGAATATAGCGGGCAGAGGAGCACTAATTAAATAACTTTGCGGGAATGAGTTAAAGGTAACAATAACCGTAGTCGACATTCAGCTTGCAAATGTGATTTCGCTGTTTAGTGTTTAACTGACGTTATTGCGTTTCGCCATTTTTATTCGTATTTCAATCGAGGTGACCGCATTTTGTGATTTTGTGTGTAATCAAACGCGGACGGTGGAAAGGCTACGGTACAGATAATCATAAGTAAAACAATGGGATGACTACAAAAATCTCACTGTTCTACAGGAAACCATCAGTTGTTAAATAAACTTTTTCTATTCCATTCTAACTAGTTACACTTTTTGATTGACAATAAATTCGCGAACCATTGTTCAAAACGTATAATTAACATTACAGATAATATGAAGCGTATATATGATATTCATTGTGACGCAAGCTGCAGTTACTTGTAAATGAATAGTAAAGTATAACATATTACAATAACCACAATAATAATAATAGACTTTATTATGCACAATAGCAATAACATAATTTGTTTATTTACAGAAATGACGAGCTTACTACGATAATTAAAGGATCAGGATCTCAAGAGGCTGAAACATCAGGATGCGCTGCCTTTTTTTAATGGTATGTAGAGAATTTATATACAATTTATATCTATCGTCTTTGATAATCTAAGACAAAGGCCATTAGAGTCAGACAGATGTTTGCAATACATCCTGTAGTTCCTAAATATTCATGATAATAGTTTGCTCCTTCTACAATGTAAATGATTATTTGCGATTTATTAAAACCGACAATAAAAGGAAAAAATTCTAGAGTTACGATGATCTTGAACTCCTTGATAAATGTACGACAGACACTTCGGTGCGTGAGCTCCTTGAAATTTGTACTTTTTTCGACGCGGCCTCGAAAGATTGATAATCCGATAAAATGCCGCTATAGAATCGCGAATATTCAGCCATCCGTGACTTGGCGCGCTCCCTCCTATATGCTTGCTCTTCATTGTTACGGATATTTTGCGCATTTCTTGTTATGCGAAACGTTTGCCACATTACGTACCAGTCGGCCAACACATCTCCCAGAAAGTATACATCCTCGTTCATCATCTCTCACGCAAGCGCCTGCACACGACGACTAACCTATAAATTACACGCTATATCGATTAATTTCTTTGCTGATTTTGCTTACCAAACTTATTAAGAATAACCTTTCTGGCAATTTTCCGCGAAACGTGGAAAATCCATTAAGGCGTAAAAAAGCTGCTAGCAAGTTTAAGGGTATATTTTCAGCGCGGACAAAACGTCATTTCGCACCGTAAGACTTTTCACGATGCTCTTGTGCGATAGTTAAAAGGTACGTGCGATGATCGCCTTAGAGAGATGACGTTGCCAATGTCGAACCATCCAAAGCTCATCCCTCCGCAGTCGATGCTCTTTTAGGCGCCACGAAGGCTGCCTCTCGTGAGCTCTAGACCGGCTCCCGGTTCCATCGACGGAGAATCGATATGCCTTCTGGAAGGTTCCGCCATCGTAAATTATAATATGCCAAGCGATCCTCACTATTCATCTAAATGAAATACCCTCACATTTTTCAATCGTTTGAACCTACATATCGGGCGCTATATTATCACTTTTTGCGCGATTCCGAATTCTTCTTATGTGTACTTACTCAACTTCATGACGCTATTTTTCACTAAAATGATCGATGTAATTCCATTTTCCAATTAAACAATAAAAAAATGATTTAAGGTTGAGTTGAAATTAAAGCATTGCAGATGTAAAAAAATCACAGTTCTATAATGCATGGTGATTCTTTTATATATATCGGATTCCTTTAATTGTGAAAACTCCCTTTAATATACATTACCCTGGAAATTAACACCAACTGTTGAATGATGAATTGTCTATCAGATTATACGGTTGAGTGACTGCCCTAGTGACATGGCCTGAAACTTGTATGAAGGAAGATTTAGAGACACTAACGGACAATTACGAAAAAGTAACACCAAGAAATAGACAGCGTTGGCGACAGTGGAGTACTGTTCAAACTATTCGTACACTTCTATTGAAAATTGATAAAGTTGAACAATATCGGCTGAAAGTTTCTCATTCATGATCCGCGAAAGGGCGTCATCAAGACCGAATTGAACAATCGAACGAAAACTTCGTGTAATGGACTCGTATCGAAGCTACCCGTATGTTTAATAACGCAATTCGAAATTGCAAGCCGCCATAATATTATGCAGAAACTCTTCATCCATTACGCCGCGATATACGTAGTACTTTACGATATATCGGAACAATGCCCCGTATTACCAGTCGCGCATGCCATTGCATGATACAATAACATTCGGCGCGCTAGACGCATAAAGCTCGAACTGCATCTAGCGAACGATTTCATTTCCAATATAAACGCTTTATCAGAACTTGATAAGGATTGCTCTCTGCTATGTTATTTGCTTCGAAGTATCATAAAAAAAATAGCATGTAGGCGTCAAGCGTAAATAACGCAAGATGCCCCGTTAATTCCTATGGCGAAACGACAGACGGGACCAATTTGTAATCGTTTGTCAGAAAGTGTACACCATAAATGCGACAAACTGCCGTCTTATTTAAATAAGTCTGTAGTGTGTGCCTCCGTCGCGACTCCATATTTCGAAACATTAAACTTCGCTCCATCGTCTGTCCGGAAAAGCTCCTCCTCACCGCAGTCCCCTTAATAATCGGGGCTTGTAGAACATGCCGCGACTTACGTCCTATTACGTTCCCCCATGCATACAGTGATCTCGCGATGGAAACAAAGCTCTCGCCTTGATAATAAGCTGGAACATTTCGTGCTCGTCGCGTCGCGCGTAATACCCACATATCGGTCCTCGTATGTCTCTATCCGAGTAGGAAATTTCTCAAGCGGACTTTTGAGCTTCGCCTCGAAACTGTTTTATCGAAGCATTTTATTTTTGTCTCCCGACTACAGCTTTCTCATAAACGCGTACTCACGCGCATATTCGTATAGATACGACCGCTATCTATAGCCGGGCTCTGGCGCCAGGGTGGCTGTTCTCCAGCGGCATTACTCGGCTACTATATAGCCAGGGAGGGACACAGCGCGTGTATAACATCGGCAACGACCGCTTCACTGACGGAAGGCGATGTTGCTGGCGAAATAATTAGGATTAACATCGACGTCGTAACCTCGGTGTGCCAAAGAAGCCGAAGACGAGCTTCGAGCATTCAGTGGCTTTCGAGAATGGCACTAAGTCTATTTCCGGAATACCGCGCGGCTTTATCGTCTAAAACGCCCAAAGCCGATAGACTTATACGCGATAAGCGCCTTATCCCTATTAATTGCAATTACGCGGTTCCGCCAGACGTCATATGCATTAGCGATTCGCGTGTCAAGCTTATTCCGTCAATTCTGCCAACTACGTAGTGGTAAATACGTTGCGGAAACATCCGCGTATGTACGTCTCCGACGCGATAACCCCGGGATTAGGGCAATGCGTATGCGGCCCTTTTCGTAATATATATACGTACGTGTGGCGTCATTTGCCGGAAATTGTAGACGTTGCTGAATCGCGTGCTGCCGGATGTTGCGACTGACAGTATTCCAACTACAATGCACGAGAACTGAGAGTCGCTCCTGCGCATTACCAAGCCGAAGAACTGTAATCGGAATCGTAACACCCTGTATTTCTGACGAAATGGCGAAAATTCAGCCCGTCGGCTAAAGCATTTTGCGGTCGAGTAAAGCGGCTCGTTTCCTTTCCGCACGAATACGCGAACCTGGCACACGCTCGATACGTAGGTAATCACTTAAATCCTCTTGAATGAACTCGAGGAATAATTTAGAATCTTTCTTTGTATTAAATCAAGTTGGATATATATATATATATATCATCCTGATACATATTCCACCACTGGTTAACAAAATTGGACATAGTGAAATCATCATAGATATTCGAGATATCCGCCATTTTGTATTATTGACAAATTCGTTTCTTCCAGAATTTTTTGCAGTGCAAAGGAACGTGGTAATTAACACCGATATAGACAATATGTAATAAAATTATTGACTTCTCTGAGATTTGATTAGTTGACAATTCTACCTCCTATTTTTAGTTTACTGAGCATCCATTAAAACGTTTCAACGCATATTCTTTGTACCATATGCATCTACTGTTATTACGTTATTTATATCGTAATGAGATTATTATAATTATGAATTTCCCCGTATGCACGCGCAGGAATATACGGCGTCATCGCAAATCAGATCCTGTCTGATAACCTGAACCGAATAGCTAATGTCGGCGTATATACACTGCAAAACCTCGCAGGTTTAAAATGATGAATTAATGCTCTTAAAATGATTACGAAAAATAAATATCACGGGTATATATTAATAATGGAAGCGCATTGAAACCTTTAATGTTGGAAAAACTTGATCGACCTAGTGAGATATTACATGTTTTTAAGATATCGAGAAGAATCGTAAAGCACCAAACAATATAAATAAAAAAAAAAAAATCCTATTGCGGTTCATGGCGCAATTGCTATTCTTTCTTACAATTCTGTAATGTAAACCAACCGAATTTTCTGACAGTATAATAAATTAAGATAACGTGAATTTTTTTTTAAGATTCAAAACGTCTTCAGATACATGCAAAATGTGATAAATCGTTGCGCCGACCTGTGCGACCTTCACTGTACGTACATAGTATAATTCTGGGAAATGCAATTGGAACGAGGAGGACATACGACTCTCACGTACGGGAAAGTTTGTGTCGGCGCTTATCAGTGTAATACGTGACGAAATTACACTAAAGCTATTTCGTCAGCACGCGCGACAATAAACTTTAATTTAATTATGGAATAATTTATCAGTGCGCATTTTTGACGTACGCAAAATTAATGCAATTACTTATCCACATTACATTCATTCATTAGAGAATTGTAAATCACGCTTTCACTATACCATTACAGGTTCGCGATTCTACCAGCCTCCCACATGATTTATATTTCATGCTAACGTTTATTACTAATTAGAAGATAGAACGAAGTGTGTCGCTAGTAATTGTATGTAATTACAGTATTAGGATCAAATGAATTTAATGACCGGATTAACCACACGAGATTGCGGAATTACAATTCTTATTATAAATTTCGACGTGGGGAACTTTTGTTTTTTTGAACCTGATAAACTTAATTTTCTCATTTTTACTCTATGAAATTTAAAAAGTATATCTTTTTGACAATATCGCGTACACAAAAATGATTTGATTCTCACAATACACCTAATATTTGATTACTTCTTAATACTCATTAAGACCCGCCTGACACCTATAGATTACTCTTATCCGGGTATAAAAGCTCTCTGGAGCTTTTCTTAAATTGAATTTCGACAGGAGAACGTATGCCGAAGCACGCATCATGTAAATAAGTCTAATCGTAAAACGGGATTATATCGAAAGTCCCCTTCGCAAAATCGGTCTGCCCGTAAAAGCGCGATATTTGTTTAAAATGGGCCAGCGCCCGAGAACACGGCCACTCGACACTTTACTTCTTGTATACGCTGAATCGACGCTGTCGTACGTTGACTCGTTCACGGATATCGAGTTTACGATCGAAAGCACCATTGCGCATATATAGCAATCTAGGGGCATACACACACACACCCACACACGAGTTCATAGGATATAGGCACCGTCCCTTTCTTCTTGCAGAAGCCGCTGCTATGCGATAGCTTGGAGAAGCAGAACGGCGAAAGCTAAGGGATGGAGGTGGGTATAAGGGCGGCTTGGCAATACCTACTCGTGACTCGTGCTTCAAATGGATTCTTATACTCGTCTATATCCACATATCCTAGGGCGCCAGAGAAGTAAGGCTCACGTGATCTCCTCCGAAACCGTCAGCCATTCTGTGCACATGAATTGTAATTTTAATCCGATACATTCGATAAATCAGTACTGTTTCGGTATCGTATTATATTTTTCCATTTATGGGACACTCTGCATCCAAATTGTGATTGAATGTATCTAGACAGTTTTCATTAAAAGTCGTGCAATAGATTATGTATTCGCAGTTCAAAAAGGTCGAAGAAAACCGTAATGGTTGAGAGTGTTTTGCGATAAATTATTAAAGTATAGTCGTTTCAGCTGGAACTATAAATAAATCAGTTTGCATAATCAGTATATATTTACAAACGTACGTTTGTTTCAATTGTTTCATCATCCTAAAGCTTATTTTTAAAAGATGTACGTAATATCTTTGTCACTTTCAAAAGTTTGAATAAAAAATAAACATTTTAAAAGTTTAATGAAAGGGGATTTTATTAACGTAGACTTTTTACTGGTATTTTAAACGAATTCATTTCCGAGGTATCTCCCAGTACTTTTTAACGGGGAAGCTAAGATATTGTCTGGGAAGCCAAATTTAAAACAAGAAAAGACCCTAAATCGCCAACATTGTCGGTAGTCACAGATTAATATGCTTAATATTTTTATCGTTTTTTATATTTTCCGAGAGTTCGACTTCATTACATTTTTATAAAAGCCTCGAGCATTTTGACAAAGTTTTGAAAAAAATGAGTAATTTTTTAAATAAATAATTTTTATCCTCGTACTTTTATTTTTCATGATAAATTTTACAAAAATAAAAATAAAATTCCGTTTGAATGAAAAAAAGGAAGATCTTTTTTCTCTAGTTTAAGTAATTTTTTTTTTAATATTCTATATTATTAAATACTCATACCCTCACTATTTATGTTCTCGTATACTTATCCGAAATCAGGAAAAGATAAATAAAAATGTGATACAATTCGATTTTACAGTGATACGAACGAAAACTAAGAAAAAATTGATTTTTAATGTTTTGCAATCATTTGGCCAAGACAGGGACATTAAACTTATTTTATTTCATTTTTGTCGGAATAATTAAATGACATATGTCATCAACTGAATAATTCTACAGAAAAATATTTGTAAGATTATATTAAATAGAATTTATAGAAAATTTAAAAATTGTAGATACAATTTGAAGATACAATATTAGAATACGACTATAAAACAAGATATGTGCACAATATTAATGTTTACTTCTCGCCTTAATTAATGAATTATTATAAGTGTTTGCAAAAGATTTTGAAAATCCAGTATGACCCAGAGTTAAGCTACCTTACGGGCCGTTGCACCGAAAATCCCTTTATGGATTTCATTGTCCAGCTACAGAGAAACCCTCTGTGAAATGTAAATCCGAGCGCAGATATGCTCTATTTGGAATAGCATCGTAATTCTTGATATCCTATCGCACTACTCTACCTTTTTTCTCCATTATGACTTGGTTCCAAGCATTTCTAGATGCTTAATACTGCAGTCGTTTAATTATTAATTTAAAATTGTTCATTTATATATATATTTGTTTTAAAAACTTATTCTTTATTCATTTTTTTATATTTATTGAATGTTCTCACCATTTTTAACACTTCATTTTCAAGGTTACAATATTGTATATTTTTATCGTAAAATTATATATAATATTTAATATTTATTATATATATTAATATTAATGTAAACATTCGTGTCTACTAGTTTAGTCACAGAGGGCTATTACTTTAGTCATATTTTTGTAAGTAATAAAGTTGAAAGGGTCACAAAAAAGCTTGAATTTTTTATAATCGGATCTACCTTTTTTCCATTTCGAAGCGAATGTGGCATTTTATCCAGTACATATAAAGATGTTGAGCCATTTACCACGAACAAAAAATTCAGTAGTTCCAGACATAAAGCTAAATTTTTACTGTATGTAGAGGTGTGCGGCAGTTTGTATTGGTTTCTATTGTTTTTTCGATTTAAATTTACAAAAAATTTAAAGTCAGGTTTCGAGTCACTGATTGCCAAATTAAAATTGAAAATTTAAGCAAATATGTTTCTATTTTTCCGGAATCCTCTCATTGAATGTCAGTTAGAACGTTCGTCTTACTGTATCCTGCGACTTCCGGATATAATTGCAGAAATTGTTTTCGCTGACTGCGCGATTATTCAAGCTTCAAGTTTAAAATATACAACAATCAATCTATTAGCGAACTTGGCGCAATTATTTCTACAAAAAAAAAAATTCTTAAATTTTTATTAAATTCATTTTTTATAAACATCATGAGAACTAATACTACATGGAAAAAGTATTATTAGGACAATCGTACTATAATTGACCCAACCATTTCTATATAATTACTACAATAGCACTTTTTTCGATGTAGGTAAAATTGAATGAAGCCCATATCTAAAAAGGTGGGAGTGAAATGTGCATCACGTTACTAAATGCCGGATATTTGCAGGCATTTAAGATTGTTATAACCAATGACAAATTTATTCATTCATTCAGTTTCTTGAATTTTAGTCAAGCAGTTGTACAAAGTTAAACAAAGTTGATATTTTTTAAAAATATTATAAATTGAATTTTAATTTAAGATTCTCCAAAGTTAAAAATCACAAGTACTTCACGAAAATTTAAATGCGCTCAACTTTTAACAAAGTTTCTCATAACAATTTTTCTGTTACTTCTAATCTCTATTATTGTTTTATCCAATAATAGAATTTTAAAAAGAATCAAATTCATATCGATATTCTGAATTTCTTTGTATCTCATACTGTGACAAGCGTTAAATAAACCTAAGCTTATTATTTCTTAAGCTTGCACGAAAATAAACGCATGCGACGAATGTCAGATAATCCGATAGTCTTCATGGTTCAAAGTTATCGGCTGTACCCACATGATATTGGTCGAATTTGATGTTCAATCAAAATAAAGTATCTTCTCAGAGTCTAGACTTGTTGCCGATTTACGTAACTTTTTCTGATTCGTAATTGGATAATATTATATTGTCTGTCGCTATATGATCAGTAGAATTGCCGTTACACTGTATATACAGAGAGCTGTCGGAAACTTTACATAAAATATCACTTGGTAAAGGAAAACGTTTTCGCTGACTTTCTTGCGTTGGCTATATAATATTTAAATCAAATCCAATACTTCCTATAGGAGAGATCGAAACACGTTTAAACTAAGTTTGCTGCTGATCTTGTTGTGAAATTTTTCGTTGTTCTGAAATATTTATGATCACTTGAAAAGGTGCCCGTTTGAAGTTGAAGAAACATATTGCAATAAAATCAACAATACACTTTGAATGCGATGCTACCTTAGATTGCGTAACAAATTTTCAATCATACTTTAATAAACCAAACGATTAAAGTCAGTCAGTATCAAAAGCATTTCCCATTAGCGGTGGAATGTCCATGCAAAGTTTGTTGTGGTTCACCCTGGATAGGTGTAGCCTTCTGACACGAGCGTAGTCTTATAGGCATTGATCCTACCGTGCATATGAGCAAACCTTGTATATATGTTTTCACGTAACACATGTGGGCACATAAGCAAGGATTACCCTGTCAGCACAGGCACGGCGCACCAATGTATTTTGTAAGGAAAACGCTTTGAATGACTCATGATTCATACCAGCCGACATAAGTACCAAGTTTATCTGTATAAAATCATTTTATACTGAAGTCCTCCTTCCAGGAGAGAGTAAATATTCATGAGCGGTTTGATTTCTAAAACTTTAACATTGAGCCGTTCTTATGACGAAAAAATGAAGTGAGCTGTTATACAAATATTTCAATAAAGATAAGATTATTTTGCTATATAAGTGATTAAAATATAATTATATATTATAAAAACCCAAATGAGAAAAAGCACCACCGACATATTGAAGTGCCTCTAAATTATACATTCTTAATCCAGCTAATCTCCTCGGGAAGGCAGAATCCTTGCCGATTCTTCGGGTAGTAGAGGGAGGAAGGTGTTGAGAAAAAGAGAAAGGGGTGCGTCCACGCTCTTGGAATATAATGCGGAAGACGTTCGACAGAGAGGGTGGGAAAGGGGATGGAAACTGCAGAGAGTACAATTGGCAGAAAAAAGGAAGAGCGGAATGAAACGCGAGGGGTGGCCGAGGGCGAAAAATGAGAGGACGAGCGAGCAAATACGCGGGAGCAAGAGAGCGAGGGAGAGATAAAACAAAGAGGGAGAACGTCGACGTAGTATTTCAGAATCGTTGCCAAGTTTAATGCGCCTTCGGTTTTCGCCATTTCCAGCCATGTTCGGTCGTCGTGTTGGCGTCGTTGTCGTTGTTGCTCGCTAGATACGAAAGTCGGACGCCGCGTTGGCGCCTCGAGTTTTATCCTTTTAACCTCGTCCTCTTTCGATTTCACGTCGCTACGTCTAGGTTTACTTCTTCTTCTCTCTCTCTCTCTTTCTCTCTCCATCTCCCTTTCTGCTTCTCCCTTCCGGTCACTTTTCTTCAGCTCGCGCTACATATGGAAACATCCAGAAACTGTATCCGTTGACTCGCCTATAACCCCATTGCGAATTCCTCTCCAAGATTTATCGGGGGAGACCGGTCATTAGCCTCCTTCGGATCGAGTATAACTTAGATTCTAGAGCTGGATTTGGCCCAAGATCCTGCGGATTCTTGAATCTCGTTCGAGCACCGCATCCACCTCGCCTCCAATTACGTAGATCCTCGATAAAACGGATCATCTTAATCTCGCTTAGGAAATTCCCCTTCACGAATCGAGCGAAATTGGCAAATCGGTCTAATTTCGACGCCAGTTCTGCGTCGGCATTTTTTTATAACATACAAATGCTTGTTCGTCATTGTCCTTAAAAGAATGGTTAATACTTTTCAGCAATTTTTGAACAAGCCCTTCAAATTAACATTTTTAATGAAGTGTCACTCTTGTAATTAACTTGGTGCCTCTTCTAAGCTTTTAGGCTTCAACGGGAACAAACTTTGCTGCACGATTGGATGACGTCATGCGATATTCGGCAGAAATATACACATTTCGTCACTTTATTAGGTTGTTTTCTGGATAACTTTCTTTTGAGGAGGCTTAAATGCTTAGCAAGGACTTAGCAAGGACTTGGCAGTAGAATGCAACTGCACAATTGATTCGTTGTTATATGAATGATAATCTTTGCATCGTCAAACATTCTAGTCCAGAACAGAATGCCGACAATTAGTATATAACAGACGTCCATAACGCAGAATGGTAACAATGGATTCTATTATTTTCTCGACAAATGTCCCTATGATATTGTTACTCAATCCTGGTACGATTTTGTTCGATAATTCTGTTATTGCGAGTGTTTAACTTTAGTGACGGTAGAGCTAACACCGGAAATCTCGCGCCATAATCGACTTATCGATTCTAGCCGTGGTCGACAAACCTCCGCAGGTTCATTTATACCCAAAACAGCAGTAAAACCGGTCATAACGCACCAGCGGTACCCCATAGTCGGTCCGTTAATTACATGCCAGTTATTTAATTAGTATCATACAGTAGTGCGTACGTATACGTATATTCGAATGGGAGTGGCGTACTTGTCCTCTTCGTAATTAGCCTGCTACCGGACGACCTATGCGATTTGGCACAGTACGTACAGCAGATATCATCACGGGTTATCTGTTTGGTGGTCCGTGGCACGTTACCACCGTGACCACCTTTGAGATGAATGAAATAGACAGGATGACCAGCCGAATGTAGAAATAATTACGTCCTGCATCTATCCTACGGATTTTCGACGTACTGAATCGCTGATGTACGCTTATATGACCAGAGCGGGAATAACATGTGCTTTTTGTTTATTTGAACACACATTTTCAGAAGCATTCGTGACTTTTATATCTTACATTTTATTATTGGTAGGATGATTGAGCTATTGGATGCAACTAATTAAAATTATAAAATATATTATTCTGTAATTATTTTATTATATTCTATGTAGTTGACTGAAAGTTTTTATGATGCCTCGTCATGTATCGACGAAAAAAATTTATCAATCAAAATAAGAAGTAACGAATGCTAGAGGCCACGATTATTCTAGTGACGATGATTGCTCCCATTCTTCTTTTGTTTTAAATGACTTGAGATTTAGGAGTTTTTATAACTTTCCTTTTATTTTTTGATTGGGGGCCCAGTGCAGTTATTTACGCGATCTATTATGTTAACAACGAATTTCACCAATAAGTATATTTATGTATATTTTTATTGCAATTAATCTGTATATAAACAATGATTGTTTTTGGTGTATTTTTGAAGCAAAAAACCAAAGCAAAAAAATAAGTAAACATTGAAAAGTTTATGTTGGAACCATACACAAAAATGTATGAAAATGTAGAAAGACTCATTTATAACAATTAAATAATCCCAAAAATCATTTTTAACTCGTATATATATATATATAAATTCTGCTGAGAAGAAATTATATGTTCACTTTGAAAACTCTGGTGCATACAGACAAACAAATTATATTGCGACATTAATGGTACAACGACTACTTACTACACTACTGATGATATGAATACATATAACTATTATTTTTTAGTACTCCAACGTATTTATATATGCACTTCTGAGTTTGGATTAGAAAAGCATATATAAATAAGCCACATTAACTTTGTATTATTCAAATCCGCCGACGGGTATCTCGTCGCCTTTCATTATTAAGTTGTGCTATTTTGTTTCTATTATAACTAGACTAAAAATATGTAATAAATAATCTTGACCTACGTAGACTATTGACTGACGGAACTAATAAAAAGTAACATAATAAACGATAAAAAAGTAATATAAGGTGAAAATATGTTAAACGTAATTTTTGATCACTGGAATGTCAAACTCAAACTGGAAACATTCAACTAAAACTCGAAACATTAAACACCAACTTATAATTATCGCCTCTCAAGTTGCGATTAGAGAGATGTAGATAGTTTCGTCGAATATTGAGAACCTAGTATTTAAAACTTAAATAGAAGAATTCGACGTCGGATGAACCTTGTTATTTCAGATTTTCAATTTGCCCAACGCAGGCAAATGCATTTCTTATCAACAATTTAAAAAGAATCTTGACCCAGTAAAAGCTTTTATTATTTTCACTAAAAACAAACTGGGTCATATGTAAATAACGGTTTTGCTCTTTTATAACCTTGATGTGGAGAATATCAAATTAATCCATAAAATAACGAAGCTGATGCTTTAAAGATAAAAACACCTCTTTATTCCCTATCTATATGCGAAACTGTGTATTTACGTAACTCCGTGGAACAATTATTTTTGGCATCGATTCTTTAAAAATATGTTTGATGTCGACGATAAAACTTTGTTTATTGCGAAATTCTACTATCCACACCGTAATTAGATTACGGATGACTGGAAGATCCTTGCAGATGACCCTTTCACTAAAAGAACATTTGAGTAGAAAAAAACTGCGCGAATTTAAAAGGCACTAACGTCTTCTTGTAGGTCACTTATTATATATATTCCGAAAAGTGTTAATGAAATTGCTCTTTATAAACAACGTGACCATTAAGATAAATTTGCACAGCTGTCTTTGTTAAGTCGCCTCGTCTGCGTGTTTACCTAAAACTGAAAACAAACTTGTTGGTATCACGAACATACTTCCGTGAATTCTTTGGCGAAGTTTCAATGTCAGCCTCGAGTGAGCGAACTCGCAGCATTCCGTTGTTTAATTTACCATGTATAAGTGGAAGGTGTATGAAATATTACATGGAACGATGGAGAAAATAAAGTTATGAAAAAGTTGAAGGAACAAAAATATTAGATAATAGTTCCTTTCGTGATAAATGGGAAATTTTTCTGAAACTTGCTGAAAACAAACAAATTACGTCCTTAATGAAATTCTAGAATACGTAGTTTTTATCGACTTTACGAACTAATCGTATCAACGCGTCTAAGATTAACGTTGTGTAAATATTTAATGCTTTTTGAAGTTTCCATTGGGTTTCTTGGTCGTTACATTCAAGGTTTAAGTGCAACAAGTTAGTTTGCAGTTTCAATCAAAATTGTACAGGGCAATAATAAAGAAAGGGAAGATTTTACTTGAAGAAGAAATACATTTATTTTAAATATCACAAGGATTTCAGCTGAACCTAGTATAAAATATTCTTAATTGTTATACAACTTCAACAAGATTGAGATTCAATTGTTATCTATAATTGAATACCGATCTAAGAATAGCGGAAATTAAAAAAAGTAAATCTGCTATTATTAAAAAATCAAGTTTTAATGTAGTAAAAGTTCTTATTTTATAGGAAGGTATATATATAAAAAAGTTTGTATTTAAGGACTGATTAAGAAGTTATTCGAAGGAATTTTATTTACAATTGAAGAACAGGGTTACTTGAATCTAAGAAATATCAGTGCGCTATTGTGTATTTTTAGTTACTAAGTAATATCAGATTTAAATTTAGCGATGAAGAAAATGTTAGAAAGATCAAATTTCACCCAAATCACTTACGTAAATCGATCATTAGTCAGTCATAATGGATTCGCCATTTTGAGTTTTGCTCATGGAATACGATTCCAAGGAACATGGTACATGGTATTTCATTTTATATCATGTCGTTTTTCTGGATATGCCAGTGTAATGTCTGATTCTTTTGCATATTAGTACATTATACTTCATCAGAGTGACAGGCTTATATTGGATTTTTCAAGAAGTGATAAAATAATAGTTGATAAAAAATAGTTGACAATTTAAAAAATATTTAGTTTTTGTTTATTAAAAAAAATTGGATTTCTATAATTGTTCCGATTTTGGAATAAAAGTATGGATTGCGCGACCTGGAAATTTTTTTTTTAATCTTCAAAGATTTCAGGAATATTCTCTCGTTCCATGCATGATATTTCGGTGTTAAGACTTGAACATAAAGAATATTTTTATTTTCGTGGACCATCATAATAATATCATATATATATTGCAGTGTAAGTAGGCAGAATTGCTAATGCATCATGGTAACTACTTATTATGAAATGTCGATAACAATAACGGCAAATATATATGCAGAAGCAATATACGAAAAAATCCGAGATAGAGCTTTTCTCAATAATTATCGTCGATAGTTGCTGAGTAATGAGTACTAAAAATAAGACATCATAAACACCGCCGGCGAGTGCTCGGGAGAGTTATTCGATCTACGATAATGTACGCGCATGGCGCACGCAGCATAAATCATCGCGGCCCCAACACAGAGAAGCGTCTGGTCGCATCTTTTTTAGTGCTATCTTCAAAACGACTCTGCCGTTTTCCGCTTCTCCATTTGGTTGCGCGAGTGGTCGTTAGGAAACTCCGCGCGCCGAACCCATTTGCCACTCGAGTGTATCACATTGAAATAAATTTGCCGCTACTCTAACCGACGGGCGAACAAAAAAATAATTAGCAATACTCTCTTTCCGGCTTGCTAACACGTCTGTTAAAATTGATGATCATTCGCGGCGACGGTGGCGAATGCCAGCTGAGCAGCTTATTTACTATTGTTGCGGAATTTTAAACAACCGCGACATGCGCCGTTTCTATACGGGTCAAATGTAGTTCAATAATTAGCTCTCGCGCGCGACCTCTGTCACATATTCAATTAACACTCTTCCGCCACGTTTTTCATCTTCAGTTTCCCACTTGTCGGCAATTTCACGAAGTATGAGAAATAATTGTTCTTTTTAACTTTTCTGTTCGATTAGGTCAGTCACTTTGAATTTTGAAATGTTTACTTCATATTCGTAATCAGTGACCTCACAAGCGATAAAATTTGATGAATTGATGATGAATTCCGTAAAACACACAATACCCTCAATAGTGCCACGACTACGATCATCCGGAAAAGTCCAATTCTATAACTCCACTTTCACGTTCGGTTCACGAATTCGTCGAAATGTTTGTAAAATGCACATTTCACATGCGTTTTGTGAATCACAACATAACTCGGTTTACAAATATAGAAAAGATAACAGTGATTTATAGTGTGATCCATCCCTTTACTTATTAAATATCTTGGTCCGAGCGTCTAGCGTCGGATATAGACGTGACAGTTTTGCAGTTATTAAAAGTATACCTACTACTCAGACGTTATCTAGTTACCTCTATACGTTCGTGTATCTTAACTTCTCGTTTTACGCGATCATAAAGTTTATTCTTCTGGAAACGGCTGAATTGTTCTTTAAAAATCTATATATATATATATATATATAAATGATGCTTTCTTATTTATGGTGTCGATTCTAATCATTTAAAAGTTGTAAAGTAGACAATGTAACGAAACCTACTCTCTAAATTTGAATCATCGAAAAGTACTACGATTCATCGAATATAATAATAATAATAATAATAATAATAAAACGTTTTTATTGCACAAAAATAAAAAATTGTACAATAAGGGCGAGACACAGCATAGTGCTGTTTTACAGCCTGACCCAAATTAATAATACAATGGTTTAACAAAGATTAGTTAATAATTACAATCTATACATTTCTTGAATGCACTGTGTATTTTCAGATACGAAAACAGAATTTTATTTTGTGCATTTTTGTTTTTTCTCCATCGGTCTCCAGAAACGTAAACATATATAATATAGTAATAAAAATAAAATAAAAATAAAATAAAACATAGATTATATAGTAAAATAAAATAAAGAGAAGATAAGTACTTAAAAGAAAGATATTAAAGAAAATAACTTACAAATCTATTAAGTAATTCCTTAAAGATAAAAAATAAGATTTTATGAAAACCGCCTGACAGATGTAACAATGCTTCGTAAGCTTACTGGCAACGCATTAAATATTCTAGCTACCGCTAGAGAGAATGCACCCTTGAATTTATCAGTGCGGTATTTCGGGTATCGAATGGTAGAGGATATAGCATTTCGTCAGTTGGGATTATTGCACCTAACATGATTAGACGGGAGTAAAGATAACTAGGCGTCTTAGAATGCAAAGTGCGAGAAACAAGAGTCAGCAAATTCACCGACATTCTATAGTCCATTTTTAACCACCCAGAACTCATAAATGCCGTAGATAGATGATAAAATTTACGAATACCATATGAGTACCGAATGCAAGCATTCTGAACCGCTTGTACCCGGTTCCAGTCATCACTCGATAAGCAGGGTCCATAGACCGAAATGCAGTACATTAAATGGGGTAAGGCAAGCATTTCACAGAGCTTTATAATTTTGTAGGAGTAGCAAACTCTCGTCTAAACGGGTACAACAATCTCATCCGTGAATACGAAATAGCTATCTTTTTGGAAACATGGGAAGAAAAACA